>APFE030960966.1:31071-41359 GCA_000404065.3 Pinus taeda
AAGTTGCAATACGTACCTTCTGTGTGTTTTGCACATTATTGAGATTGAAAAATTGCTCCATCTGTAATATCCATGTTGCAGGATCCTTGCCATTAAATTTCCTCATATCGATTTTTGGAATATGGTGGGTCTTTGATCCAACATTGGAGTCTATGGAATCATGATTAACATTTTTTTGTTCTCATCATGAGTTTCCTTTACTACCCTTTCACCATTAATGACCATTTCTTGTAGCAAATTATTCATATTTATCGTTAATTCTTCCATATTATCATCCATGCCATCTATTTTAGTGTCCATACCATTCATCTTAGCATCCATGCCATTCATCTTAGCTTCCATGCCATCCATCTTAGCTTCTAGACCTTTCTTTAAACAATCCATCTTAGCTTCTACACCTTTCTTTAAACCATCCATCTTAGCTTCTACATCTTTCATCTTAGATTCTGCTATATTTTGTGCAAGTGACACTTGTTGCACTTGGTCTCGTAATTTTGATATATCATGTTGCATTTCTTCCTCTTCTTCATGAGTCATGGTAGAGCTTTCAGGTTGCTTACTAGGTGTTTGCATTTGCTTTCCTCGGGGCATCAATTACCGATAATAATGTTTTACTATGCCCTTTGAATTCCTTTAAACTATTTTCAAACCAAAATTAAGCAAAAATTTAAAAAAATACACACCATTTTTCACTTTGTAGGAGCTTGATATTGAATCTGATGTACCTCTGTAATTTCAGATCATCTAGTTCTGAAATTACGACATGTAGTAGCCCCCTGTGTCATCTTGCCAATGCCACTAGTCTGATCGAAATTGGATTCTCCAAGAAAGAGTTATGCACAACCTTCCAAGATGACCTGATTATAGACCTTTCTAGAAGAGCGAAGTTGTATGAAGTGCCACGTGTCACTGTTTCAACCTATGGAACTAAAAAATATATACAAGAAACCACGATCCGTCCTCTTTCTGCACCTTCTGACAAAATTTCAATCTGATGTTCAGAGAGAAAGCTATGACGATTTTCCCCAGGTCACCAGTTTGGAATGTAATTTAGGAGTCTGCAAAAAGACCAAATTCCTCAAATCATATCTCCCCAAATATAGCACAAAAAGCTCTGAAATTAGGACCCGAGGTTTAATTGGATTTCGTCTCCAATGGGTTTTTTTTTAGCTTCTGAAACATCACAAAAAAAAGTTATAGCGAAAATGCCATGATGACCTATTTGGAGCAGCAAAACCCTAGAATCCAAAGCTCTGATACCAAATGTTATGAAACCAGCTCGCAAAAAGATAGAAAAGAGATATCAATGCCTTAGAATTCAGCCTCTTCGAGGGGGCAACCTCTTTTACATTACACAAATGAACAATTCTTGGATGATTCAAATGACAAAACCTCCTTTCTATATATAGGAGTCTATGGAGTCACAATATAACCTAGCCAACCTAACAATAATAATATAAAGCCACAAAAATAACAATAGAGGGATTCTATGGGGGACAATAATAAAAATATGGGGACAATAGGGGCTCAACAATATTAATAAGGGATACGACTACAATAGTAATGGGGAAATCAGTAGTATTATAGGGACCTAACATAGTCTCTTCCAAAGTAGTATTGGGGGATGCTAGAACTAGGTTTCTACATCAAGAGACCTGTGTGATGGCTTCCTAAGGTTTGTATAGCTCAGATCTACCTTCGTGTAGACCTATTCCTTCTGACTGTCAGCTACTCAAATGTACCGAAATGACCCCCACACCTTCGCGAAGGTACTTGATTATACTTAATAGGCATAAAGGACTCAGATTCACTAATTTCGCACAATAAACTGTATATTCTAAAGCCTTTAAGACCTAGATCTATCGTCGCGTAGATCTACCCTTTCCGAATAGTTAACTTATGCAGATCTACAAAAAAATCTTCCTGAGCTCTACGAAGGTGGTTAATGATACTTAGTATGGATAAATATTACATATCTAACTATTTCGTGTAGAAATAAAGCATTAATTCACGTAAGATAGATCATAGACTGAAGATACGTAAACTTAAACAGAAGTAAATAAAAAAGGCGCAGATGCACAGAATCGGCTCAAAACAGTGTTTATTAAGATGTAAATGTTTAGATATAGACTTCTTATCCCTGTGCACCTAGATGCAGGGGTCTACACACTCAGCTGCAGACATACCAAGGTCTCTGTGTACTCAGATGCAGGAACCTTCCCCTTTCGCCTAAGTACAGGAAACAAATTTTTCCTGCCTTAGCACCGTTCCCTTACAATGATTATGTGTCAAAGTTATCCTTTAGACTCGCCATGACTCAACTATATATAGCCTTTTCATTACAATACCATAGCCCGGGGACCATGAATGAGTCTCAAATTCGACCTATCACCTACCCATACAAGGGACTAATGCCCCTTTGACTCTTAGTTAGCTTCACGCTCCACTTCCATATTTCACAAAGAATTTACATTCTTTCACTAAAATTGTTACAAAACTTCACTTTTCTAACAAAATTTGACCCCCATCCCAACACAGTATTTAAAATTGGAGGGGTATCAACAACTTCTTGAATGATGATCTAAGGATTTGAAAGATCATTATTAGCTAGAGTAAAGCATCCAAAATCTTAGTCAATAGCATAAATTGGAGTTTTGATAGCTTGATTTTATTTGTAAACAATGTTAATAAATCTAACCTCTCTATATAACCTTAAATGTTCACCTCCATATACGAGAATTGTAGCAAAAGGCATAACCATTTGTAAACTTCGTCCCAATTTTGGACAACAAGATATAGATAGTTACATTCCAAATTTGGCTAGGATATATGTGACTACTATATCTAAGACTATACTCCTTATAGGGATCTGAGCTAGGGTTACCACTAAATATTTGATTAACCCAAGTTACCTTCTTAGAATTAAAAGTGTATATGTCATGGTATGGTATGGTGATTTTGAGTTGAAGTTGATCCATGATTACTTTAGGCATTAGATTATGAGATGCCCCAGAATCTAACATGCAATTTTATAAAAGGTTTTCATGAATTTTTAAAGTAACATATAAAGGAGGTATAATTTCATCTATCATATCAAAGCTAGGACCAAAAACTACTTGATGTTTTTCATCTTGCAAGCTATGATATCTTGTTGTGCATCAATACTTGAAGATTGAATCCATTTTGAAAATTGATTTTAATAACCTGGATTTTTAGAAAGTTCAGATAATGGAATTGGAATTTTAACTTTTTCAAGTTCTTTTTCAACATTAAAAATCACTGGAGTAGTTTTTTTAGGAATATTTTGTTATGGTAACTGCTTATGTGTTTCACTTGATGATGTTTGAGTTTCAAAAGTTTTAACTTGAGGTTAATCAAAAGTAACCTTTTTAGTTGGTCTACCAGGTCCTAGTCTAGGCCTTAAATCGTATCTTATGTTTAACTCAGTAATAAGAAACTCAGAGAAATCCTGATACTTGGATATTTGAGCACTTCTTGATTTTGGGGAGAGACCAAATCTTGATTTATTGGAACAATAGCATTGCGAGAAAAGGACTATTCAAACTTATTGATATCATTTGAAACAAAAACAATGGTTTCTTTATGGTCTTGATCATCGATCAATAAAGGAGGTTGGGTTTGTTGATCATTATTTGGTCTTTGTAAAATCTGAGGTTGAAAAGATCTTCTATATTGAACCTGTGGTTTGTTTTCAACTGGCTGAACAACTCTAGGTTGGGCTTCCATTTTAGAGATTCTAATAGAGATATTTCTAAGTAGATAAGTTATTTCATCAATTTTGGTTCCTTCATATTCAAGTTTTGTTGGAAAAGCACCTTCTTCTCTAGCTTTCATTCTCTTTTCAGCCTTTTTAGTTGTAGCTCTCAATTTACTAGATGTTGACCTATTAGATTCAACTTCAATGGAATTGTTCTTCATATGTGCTAAAGTTTCATATTTCCTTTCTCTAATAATAACAACAAAATCATCTTCAAATGCCTTCGAAAATCTAACTTTGGCAGCAGCCACTGGGGGTTTACAGTCTAGGGGCATTTTACAATATAGTTTATTAAATCTCTTGATAAAATCAACGACAAGTTCATTTGGATTTCTTTTCAGATCTTCAAATTTAGTTAAATAGTAAACACCATCCTTTTTAATTCCCAATTGGTTCTTAAAAACGTTTATCAATTCATCCCAAGAATTTATAGTATTTGGTTGTAATTGTCTAAACCAAATTCAAACATTTCCTTCTAATGATTGGAAAATGAGTCTAGTATAAACATCTTCATGTTCAATTTTTAGATTATTAGCAAAATCTAAAAATGCAGCTAGATGATCTTCAACAGATGGACCAGTTTCCCCATTGAATATGGGTAAATGTTTCAGATATCCATCAAGAAAAGGATGGAGTTGAGCTATAGGAGGAACAACTAACGTTGCGTAATGAGCTACTATGATTGGCCTAAAACCAACCATTGAATGTGGTGATGTATTTGAAGATGAAGAAGAAGAAGGAGCATGTTGGGAAGATATTATTTGAGATGAAGAAGTATGATAGGAGGTAGAAGGGGGTTGAATAAGTTGAGAAGGGATAGCTAATTTCTGAACTTCAGGAATAGATTTGTCTTCTTCTTCAAAAGTAAAAGGACTAGTATAAATAGTAAAACTTTCCTTAGGTATGATAGAAGTAAATGGGTAGGTTTGTATCACAGAAGAAATAAAATCAGTTGAAATTAGGTAATTGAAGCCCTAATTGAGATTCTGAATTAGGTATCTTTGAAGTAGGAATGGGAAGGTGAATTGATTCAAATTGATGAACCAATAGAGTTGACTGAAGGTCAACTCCTTTAGATAATAATTCTAACAATTTTGGTGGTAGATAAAAAACTATATAGGAATTGGAATACGTTGAAAAGGATCAGGTTGTGATACAGTTTTAGGTGGAAGAGATGTAGGAATAGAAGAAGAGGATTCTAATCTACGTCTAGCTAAGGAAATTCTCACTAACCTTTCAGAATCTGATAATGGAGATTGAAGATCAGAGTTAGAACAAGACCTAATATGCTTGTGTGAAGCCAGGTTTACCCAATGGAGTTTCCAAGTGAATGATTTTAGAAAACTAAATTCTTTTTCACCTTTAAGAAGAAATCTTTATCATTGTCCAATGGAAAAAAAAATTTAAATTTTTTTTCCCCGACAATGGTGCCAATCTGATGTTGTCCTTTGTAGACAATTCTAGGGTAAGGAATTGTGTCAAAGCATCTAAAACGTTGTTTTAATTTGGTGTTTGGATGACCAGTATTTTAAATTGGTAAACAGATGTAGATCCTAATTATTTATTTTATAATAAAAGCGTTTATTCCTCATCTAACTAATCAGATTAAATTTTTATGGCGATAGAATTTAAGATGATATATTTTATCTTATCTATATATTATATATATTATATATATACTATATATATATATTTATATATATTATATTATATATAATCATATATATATTATATTGTATATGATTTGCTTAAATATCAAATAGAATATTTGAATTATATATTCATGCGTGTAAAATATTTTCAGCCAACATAACATATCTAAAGATAACAGGAAGCAACAATTAAATTATGTAGAGGAATCAACTTAAACAAATAGTTTGAGTTAATTAATATTTGTAATCAATTATAACTTTGCAGGGGATTTCAGAAAGATTGATATTCAATCTTATCTTACCCAGATTTCATATCAATTTTAAGCATGTGTAGAATGAAAATAAAGATGGAAACATAATAAGAAACTTAGAAAAACTCACAGTAGAACACAAGTTGCTTCAAAATGAGTCAAGAATCCTTCTATTAATTTCAGAAATACTTCAGAGAATTACAATCATGCTCAATAGCTTATCACAAGGGTTCAACCCTTCATACTTCAAATTACAAGAGATTTCTAGGGTTTCTTCTATAAACATCTAAACTTAATGACAAAATTTTATTGCAAAATATCCAACCCAACTCATTTGGATTTGTTACGAAAATAGAACTAGAAAATAGAAAATCTGAACTAATTTGACATCTTGCACAAAATTGGAGGAAAATTGCTGATGACTGGAGCTGAAAATTTGTTGTTTTGTTTTTGATTAGTGGAATTCTTTCTTCTTTTATTAAAACATTTGTTTCTTGTCAATTGATTAGCTCACATAGTTTGTCCCATATTTCCTCATTAGGAATGGAAAATTTTATTAGTTTTATGTATGCTTCATTGACTTCTGTATACTTCAATTGATTTAGCTACGAATAAATGTTTTGCCTCATGTGTTACCAGTGATGGCCCCCTTAATTTTTGCAAATTTTTCTTTATCCATTGTTATGTCATGTAGTCTATGCTGACAACATTCAACAAAAATTAACTTATTTCCAATGCCTTGCATACCTGGAAGTCCTTTTTGGTGTAAAATGTTAAATTTTCTGGGAAAATTCTTAATCTGAACTTCCAGATTATGACACTTATTTTCCAACTGAAGCATTAAGTTTATTTTGACTAGCACTCTTCTCACCTCCAGGATAGCTTTTTTTCTATCTTCAATTCCACATTCTTCAAGTTCTTCCTTTTTTTAGAATTTAGCCTGATTAATTTGGTAGCATCTCTTGGTTTGTGATCCAGGTCTCTCTTCACCTCTACCATTGCTTCCTTTGACTTCTGCAACAATTCTTCCTGTTCAAAAAATATTTCTATAGATGTCCACGAGACCGTCATAGATTCATTTATCTAACCATATGCTTTCCTTTTCTTGAGCAATGGTATGAGCCATTACTAATTCGCTTTCATATGTAGCTATTTGTTTTGTTAACTTATAATTTTTTTGTATTTCAGCTACATATGCATTATGTCTTCAGTTTTTGTTCCTGTAGCTTCTGCAATTGTAAACTGAGTTTTTCAATTTCTTGACACTTGAATGTCAAGTATCCCATGGTTTTAGATAAATCTGTTTCCATATCACCTGACTATGTGTTTGTTGGAATAGTTGTTGTTGTGGATGTTTCTGTTGTCGAAGTACCCGCAATAGAGGTTGTTAATATGGGGATAGTTACTGAAACATTGAGTTGTTGTTCTTTTTCTTTTAATGATGTTTCCATTTCAGCTTCCATTTTCTATATTTGGAGGTTTTGTCCAATTAAGATTTTGAACATGTTTTCCTTATCATCCTCCAACTTTCCAACTTCTTTGGCATGTGGGTGTTCTGTAGTTGGAAGCTTTAGCTTCTTCCTTAGTGCCTAGATATCAACGTTCTTACTTTTTATCATTTCCTTTGCTTCTTTGACATCACTAGGATTATATCCTAGTTTTACTACAATATCCTCTAATGATTTTATCCTGGTATCTTTGGCCAGAGAATATATCTTCTCCATCTTTAACTGTGAATGAATATTTTTCAGTGAGGCTTGTAGTTTTGATGCTGCCATGGTTGAACTGGTTAAAGTGGAAGAAATCACTTCACCTGCTTATTTGTGCAAATCAATTTGGTCAATTACATGGATCTATTTAGTGTCAAAGTAAAAAATAGATCTCTTGTAATCATCAATAGCTTTAGGAACTAGAAATTTGGGTTCCAAGAATGCAATTCGAAACTGTCCCTTCTTTGTGTCCAGTGCAGAAATAATTATGTGCTGAGTGGATGAGGTTTGTTTCCAAAACTCAGAGTGTGTAGTGACTTGGAGTGCCTCATTCTTTCTTTTGATTTCTTTATAGATAGAAAAAATATTATGTTTCTCTATACCCTGATAAACTGATGACATAGGAGAATCCGGGGATATCTCCTTAATCCTTGGAAATGTTGCAGTATGTGAACCTCTCAGTACCATTGTTTGCTACTCTTGTTAACTTGTTACTTGAAAAGGGTCTCCCTAAGTATTATTTTTCTTTCTTCTTTTAAACACCTGAAAGTATGTCTCTTGAAATTCTGAAACTGAAGGAGATAAACTTTCTCTTACCCTTTTGATTTCTTTCTTCTATGGAACTGGAGTTTGTGGCACTGTTGAAATAGAAACTTGTTCCTTTTCCTCTTGCAGTGTATTCTCCTACCACTCTTCTTGATTGAAATATTGTTCTATTTCTGGCCTTGGTGTATGTGCATAAGGAGTTGTCTTCTATTCAACTCTTAATTTAGAGATAATTCCCAAGGAGTCATAAGACTAGGTGAAACTCAATTTGAATTTCATTTGCGTTAACATAGAATTTCCCTCCTTTATTGTTGCTTTAGTGTTGACAATGAATGGTATTATATGTTCTTTGAATTTGAATTGAGACTTCTTCTTACTAGAAAAAAGTGTAGATCATCCATATTCATCATTTGTCTTATATATTCTAGTGCAAAAATTTTGGCTGGTACAAATTTAGGAAATCTGTAAGGAGGTAACTCACATCCATAAACTCTGATCTTTGTGTAATTTTGGTAAAGATACCAATCTCCATTTTTTTTTCTTGCTAAGGTGAATAATTCTTTTAATTTCAGGTGAAATCTTCAGAATTACATTGCTACTCAAAAGACATAGGGCGATGTGTAGAAACTTATTTATAGTCTCAGAAAGAGAGCTCTTATGTATTATTCCTTACCAAGGAAGTCCAATGAATTATAGACTGGGGGTTTCCTTGTGCATCTAATCTCTATAATGGAAACTTAAAACTATCTACATCAGAGAACAAGAGCAAATATACAAGTACATACTAATGCTTGAAGGCATTTTCAATAGAAAACTTGAGAAGCTGACAAAGATTACATTCTTCCATAAACTCTCTGTAATTGGAAATATAAGATGATTTTTCTTCTCCTGAAAATATTGATAAAAACCCTTAAATTACTTCATCGACCCACTGGTCACTTGGATATCCTAACAGACACAAAACCATGGATATAACCTACTTGGACATCTTTGGAAATATGGAAGAGGAGTAAGGTGGATTTGTTTTTAGTAATTCAGAATTTTCAGGTAAAAAGGTTTCAAAGATTTTAGCTCTCTAAGGGAGTGTGAGTTTCTGATATATATCCATAAGATAATCTATAGAAAATGGGTGCAAGGGGATTGTAGGAGTGACCTGAAGGATTTGGGAAATTGACTCAGGGGTGATAGTGAACAAAACTTCATTATTTTGGGCAATAACAACCCTTTGACTTGGGAGGTACCTAAAATTACACCAAGTAACAAACTCTGGAAAGAAATGGGTCTGGAGAAAATTTAATTGAGGTAGGAAGGAGTCCCACATACTCAATTCATCATCGGCACCAAGATATTTCTGCTTCACCCAATTGTGCAGTTCATATAGATCGAACTTGCACTAGGTTTTACAGATTCTGTATTTCTTCTCTACTTAAGGAAGATCATTTAAATTCATAATGGGGGAAATATTTGACTTTCAATTACTATTTTAGACCTTCCCTTTGAAGAAGACATATTGAATTGAGGATGGGTGTACTGAATTACTAGGAAATTCGTTGTTTGATGATATGGCAACTGACTAGAGCTCGATGAAAATCAGATTAGTTGTGTTGCTGCAAAATGATGGGAGGAAAATAATTTGAATGGTGGTGGGATGATTTATAGCTTATTCGAGAAAATTACCATTTTTGCGCATCTAATTAATGGAATTAAATGTTGTTTAGGAAAATACCATGGTTAATTGGTCATTGGATGATGGGATAATGATATCATAGGTTGGTGAATGAGTGAGGGACATGTGGTGAGGTGTGCAAAAGTGACGGCGGGAACGGAGTGGTAAAAAGGTGGTTTTTGAGGAGGGTGGGGAGGGTAGGTAGTAAGTAGTTTCGCGGGGGGGAGGGGGGTCTGAAATGTTCTAATGTGGACAATACCCCTGGCGGTATTTGTTTAGACCTATTTTCGAAACCCCCCCCCCCCCCCTCCTCCCACCCTGCCTCCCTTTGTTTAATATCTAATGTGGGGGGTGTTGCAATGCATCCCATGCCATTGATCGGGGTAGGGATGATCTCAACCATTAAAAGTTGCACGACGATTGCAAATGATGACAAAATGTAAAATTCATCGTATTAATCAATGATTTATTACAATAAGCGTAATTAATTAATACTTCATTAATATAAACTAAAGGATTAACTTAATTAATCGAACTTACGATGACATTTAAATGAGAGCATCAAATAATTTGGGAATTTTTGTATTTTTTCAAATTTTCACACACACACACACACACACACACATATATATATATATATATAAATCCCAATTTTTTCTTCTATTTCTTCATTTTTCTTATTTTTC
>APFE030960966.1:44290-58937 GCA_000404065.3 Pinus taeda
AACTTGGTTGGGAATAAGTCCTGATATTAGTGGAGTAATTCAGTGACCTTATCCATTGTCGCATCATCCCAATAGTCTCCAATATTCCCAAATTTATGTTCCACCTCCATACCAATATTCACTTGCTTAGTCTTCACCAGTGTGGTTATGTCAAGGTTCTCAATCTGTGGTCCCTGAACCTCACGGTGGCCTTCCATCACCAGAACGTTAATTTTCCATGGATCTTCATCTTCTTCTTCGACAATTACATTATAACATTCCAGCATGCAACTAAATTGAGTAGCCCATTCAAGCTTAATCAATTCTACCGTCTCCTGTGGTATCCTAAAGATGGCTGCTTTTACCTCTATAACACTTCATCAATACTGTCTTATCCATCCTCAAAACTGAAGGTCATCACGAACCCTTCGCACATAACATCCCATTCACATGTCCCGTCGCAGAGCTCTGTTTCTATATACCAGTTCATTGGTATAACATCCAGGGTATGGAAGAACAGTTGCACCCACTTAGATTGTGGCTTTCCGCCATAAGCCTGTGTCCACTTGGCCAAATGCACACGCGGATGATCCTGCCCATTGTACTTATTTTTCAGTCACACCATAGGCTTCCCAAATCATGTGCACATCATTCTCCTACAATCGCACCAGTCGTCAAAGCTCCCTTTGTGCGTACCCCACCATCACGTGGGCATTACACGCAGTACCCAGTCCAAGGCCTAAAAGCATTTCTTTTCTGGCACCTCCCTTTCAAATTTATTCAAGAAGGTATCTACCTCACATAGACCATCATAAGTAGGTAGGTTTGTTACTTATGTCAATACGTAGCATAGCGACCTTGTCATCATATTATAATTCAGTGTATTTACCTCATGTAACTGATTCTGCCATCGCTTTGTTTCCTCATTTGAATCCAAAGTATAAGAGCTTTCGCGCTCCCATGCAATCTACCCATCCATGGTGGGATTCACCTAGTGCTGGTTTCACGCTGTTATCTTATATATGTAGTCCAAATCATCATTACTTTCATATTCGTGCACTGGTTCTGTATAGCACAATCCTTCAGCAAGGTCCAGGGGTACAATTATGCATAGTGACTTCTTTTCAAAAATCAATTTTCACTTTCTTAGATTGATCACCCCATTCATGTCAGTGACCCAATCAATTCCTAAGAGTGCGGGGTAGGGATTGCTGTCATCAATAATCTATATCACTTCAAAGTCTATCAACATGCTCGCTCCCTCAATATCCACAGTTATTCCCTAAAATCGCCCCATGGGTATTACTTTCTGCTGGTTTGCCATCCTTAGCTGAATTGGAGACCAGTGCAGCACAGGTCGCCCCATTCGCTCCCATGTCTATTTTGGCAGACATTCGCCTCCGATCCTAAATCCAAGATGACTTGATCCATCTCATATTCTCCAATCTACATGGTTAATCTCATCTCTCTTCCCTTTCTTGTCCTATGTTTTACGATATTTCTAACTATGCGTAGTTCTCTTGGCATGATCCCAGTGCATCTATTAATGAGTTCCTGTAACCATTTCACCACCTTACTCTCATGCAGTAGCTTCATACATGTTTCTAGTGATGTTGTGAGCATAGATGGATCCATCTCTGCTTTGGTTTATCTTTTCTCCCTGAAGTGGAGGCATCAGCGAAGCTCTTCTTAGCTTCCACGAAGGTTTCCCAAGTGTGCTCCAAATCAAACTCTGCCTCTTTCGTCACAGCTTTGCAAACCCAAGTACTATCTTCTAGTTGTTTTCCTTTTTCATCTCCCATCGCGATTCCACTTTAGAGCACAATTTTCACATTCGGATCTTCCTCGTGCATCTCAGACCTCATCATCTGTAGGTTCTGAGTCGGGGGAGGCAGTAGCACTCCTTTGTCGTGTATCCTAGCTACTAGTGTAGGACAATATTCTGTCTCATGATCAAACGGTGCAATACAAACATGACAGGTGTGTTGGATTCATGTAATCATGGGCATAATGTCTTGGCCCTCTACAATTGTAGCATATCAACTATCTGCAACCTCTTCCAGGTCCTCCTCCACCTCGGCCTCGTTCGCATCCCTGAAATCCTACTCACACCATTCCTACATTTTGGTCAAGGGACCACATTTCAGCCTGAACTCTGTAGGTGGAATTTCTATCCATCATTAACTCATAGCTTCTACAAGTATGCTCATTATGTCCCACTGACCTACATAAGTTGTAGAACAATTGTTGCGAATTTTACGTATACTTTTGTAACAAGTGACAATTGTCCATGGCATGTTTTCCTGCTATTTGACAAATCATGCACCACAAAGCAGGTGCTGCGTTAGGTCCTGCTTGTGCTTCCAGTATTAAGGGCATCAGTCCTCCTCTTGCGAGGTAATTTGTGAAAATCAAGTAGTGGTCCTTGTCGTGACCCTAACCTTTGCATTTTACGCACCATACCTCTTCGCACACTACTGGTCGAGCTGTCTTGTCCTGTTTTAGACTCTGCATCTCAACGCATAAATTCTTCAGCTGCACATGGATCTGTTGAACTCCTAAATTATGATCCTGTATTGGGGTCTCATGTAGCCTCATATCAATCTCTAAGGCCTCCACCTAAGTCATTATCTTCTGTTGTGATAGCGCACTCCTTAAATGTGGCATTAGTAGAGCTACAAACCACTCACAATGTTGTCCATCTGTCAGATTCATATTAGCCTCACGAATTGTACATTTCATCCTCTGATCCAGCTCCCAAGGAGTCTCGCCTAGTAGCATCGTGTCTTTTTGAATCGAATTATCGATTTTGCTTTAGACTTCGGCATGCTAAATTATCTATTTAACGCTGCTTGGATATCTGCCATTCCTACATTTGGATTATTATTGGAGTGCTTAATATACTAGGTTAGCGCATAGTCCTGTAGGGCACTAACTAGTGTTGCTTTCTTTATATTGTCATTTGTAACTCCTTGTGCTTCCCATACAGCCCTTAACATGAACTAGAAATGGTTTGAATCCTCATTTCCCAAACCTTTGAACACAGGTAGCTTCACTGAGCTTGCCATATTGAATCACGGTGGTGGTGGAGGTGGAACGGGTGAAGATTGAGGTGATGGTGGTGAAGCTGGCGGCAGTGTGGGTGGAGGTGGTATTCGCAGAATTATTTGCCTTATCAAATGGATCATATTTCACGAGCTCTTCCTCATCCCCTCTCGGAGATGAAATCAAGAGGTTAGCTTTTGGTCCCTTATTTCCTTCGTTCCTATAATCTTTTCCACTTCTCGTAGCCCCAAACATCAAGGTAACTACATAACCCTCTTTTTGCACAATAGAATTTTAATCCAGGTATTCAAAGACTTTACGTACTTACCTTGTTGTCCTTTCAGAAAGCGACGCTCTGCCTCAATGTAGCTAACTGAGGTGTCAATCGCAAACTCAGTAATGAATCCTCCTATAATATGATCAAGCCAATGGTTAACGACGCACATGATCTTATCCTCTGATGCTTCCAACCTTCGCACTAACTCTGGGGTCCACACAATAGGACCGTCAAGTTTCCACCTTCCTTGGCTATCTTCTAGCTTCACAATCCACTTGTATAGCTTAGTATGGAAGGACGCGAAGAATATTTCGTGGATATCCATGTACAGGTAATAGTCCAACCACTCTTCTTTTGATAGTCACTAGTTCCTATTCTCCTATGTTGTGAACTCATGAATTCTTTTGTCCAACCAACCTTCAATTTCCTTCTTAGTTGGATTCCAATGATAGGACATTAGAAATATCTATGCAAATTCTGGTCATGGCAATAGAACCATTTGTTGGCTTATGGGAGCCTGACTGAGGTTCAGAGTTATTTACCCAAACAAATCCCTACACTACTGGCCCTTTCGGCATCAGCCCGTGGAGCGCAGACTAAAGTCTCACCCAAAGCAGTATGGTGGGATGTTAGAACCAAGTTTCCACACCCTTGAGATGTCTGAGATGTCGACTTAGTCCAACTAGATCTGTCTTTGTGCAGGTCTCTTCGTGCACTTATTCCAACCTTCAATACCTTTGTGATCTGTTATAATCATTTTTCGCGCAGCCCTAACCAGGGGTTGACATGCTTTCGTGCTGCTAGGGTAGTGAACTGCACTATTTCCCCAAACTACACTGCGTATCTTACTTATCTTCTTAACAGATCTTAGTTAAATTCGCGTAAACAGATATTCCATCTTGCATTCACTTAATCAATACAATTTTACACATTCGTGCATCATATAAGTATTACAAGTGAATTTCATACCCAAGATAACAGAGGCATAAAACATGAAATAAATACACATAGTTGATAGGAAACTTCTCTTTATTAATACTTCCATTGTTACAGACTCGACTCTCCCTACACACTCAACTGCAGGGGTTCGTGCACTTAGCTTCAGGCTACTAGACCTCTATGCACTCAGCTACAAAGCCTTCTCCTACTCTACGGCCCAAAAACTAGACTTTACTCCCCAGATCTATCTCGCATACATCATATGTTCATCTTTCCTTATCAATTTTTTGTTTTTCTATTAACTAATTAGAGCCTTGCTCTATTTATACAAACCCATGGTCTGTGGACCATGGGTAGATTTCTACAGCTGACATTACAATAACAAAGCTAAGTGTGGACAGCCCTATGATTGTTTTACAAACTAAGCTCTCTGTGCCCACAAAATTCTGAATCTTTACATTGGAATTACAATCTTTGGTCAAAATTTGGGCTCTAGGCCCTAAAACTTGTCTTGGGGGATCCTGCGCCCAAAAATGCAGGTGAAAAACCTAACCTATATTCTAGTTTTGAGAACCAATACCTGTCAGAGCGGATCAACATACAAATGTCCAAAGGAGAAATCTTCCAAGTGTTGTAGACATAAATTGGAACACTAGACAAGAAGTTAATACATCCCACATATAAAATTCAAATAAAATCTTGAGTTATAGATACAAAACTTGAAAATGCGTACCATATATGTACAATATGGTACAAGCAACCACGCAACCTTATGGCTTATGCATAATACTTCTTCTGGACAAACCCTTTGCAGGGCTCAGGCCAAGGACTCCTTTGGTAGTCAAAGCTCATGGTTTCAAAGAGTTTCTCCTATGAAGGTAAATCAAATTCTGAGGAAACATAAGAACTACAAGGATCAAAAGAGGGAATTAAGGGGTCCCATGTCCTTATAGGAAGAATTTCTCGGTCAACTGCCGAGACCAAGTCCCAATAAGGAGAATAATAGGTCAAAGGATCCTTCTCGGAAGCAATTGAACATTGAGGATTCAACGCCACATAATTAACCCATGGCGGGGTAGATTATACTTGAACACTTGGAACAAACGAAGGGGTATTCTACAATAAATTCAAATTAGGGTGGCGATTATCAGATGCAAGCTGATCAATAGTGACAATATTCCCTTTATGAGGAAACCACATCACTCGAAAGAGTGAAGACACCACAGCATTCATAGCATAGACATAATCCCGCCAAAGTGGCATATTAAAGTCTAAAGGGTGACCAACCACCATCATATTGATTAAGATAGTCTTCCCACCTAAAGTAATAGGAAATTAAGGAAGAACACCCATAGATTCACTAGGTCTTCTATCAAAAGCTAACAACTGAATCTTAGTTGTCAACAACTTTGGAGAACCCAACACTTTCCAAGTCAAGGAGGATATAATGCTTGCAAAGGATCCTTCATCCACCATACATCAATAGACATTTGTGGAATTAACTCTAACCTTTATTTGGAAAGGTGCAGTGGAAGGAAGACGAGCCTTAACAAGACTATCCCAATCAAAGGAGAAACTCCTAGAACTTTGAGGGGGAACATTCAAAGAAAAAGGAATGATACCAGAAGGCTCTGTCTAGAAATCAAACAAACTATGTTGTTAGGCACTTCACTCCCCAAAGGAGGAGTGTAATCAGCCAAAGATTGCACTGGCTCAACCACATTATCAACCAATAGCTAATGAGACTTTTGAGAAACCATATTAGATCCAGGAGTAGAACTTTCAAACTCAAACCATATCCTTTGTACCTCTGGAATACCAGGGCACAAATGATTAAGATGGTCTCCCTTGCATATCTTACAAGCAAACTTAGGTTTAAAAATTCCATGCATAGGTTTCTTATCAACATCCATTCCACCAACATGACTTGCAGAGGTTAGTGACTCTTTACTAGTATGACTTGCAGTGACTAGACTTACGCCCCCAGCATGACTTATAGCAGCTGAAGGCTCATCTCCAACATGACTAGCAGAGGTTGATGATGAATTTTTAGTATGACTTGCAGTGACTAGACTTGTGCCCCCAACATGACTTGCAGTGGCTAAAGGCTCATCTCCAACATGACTAGTAGAGGTTGATGATGAATTGCTAGTATGACTTGCAGTGACTAGACTTGTGCATCCAGTATGACTTGCAGTGGCTGAAGGCTTATCTCCAACATGACTAGTAGAGGTTGATGATGAATGGATAGAGTTGTTCTTCTTCTTTGTCCTCCTCTTTCTCTTCTTCTTAGATATCTTATTACAAGAAGGAGGAAGAGGAATCCCGTATTTCTCTTTGAAAGAAGATGAACAATCCCTTTGATGCCCTTGAAATAAATCATTTGTTTGAGAAGCTTCCAGAACATCTGGAATATTTGAAGTGGACCACAATGAAACTAGTAGTCCAACATTCAATCCAGGAATATTCAAAGTGGCCATCAAGGGGGTACCAACGTTCCCAAAGAAAGGAAAAGCACAAGGATCCCCTTTTGGGAGGGTACCTTGGTTCATTTCCATAGGAGTATTGGCCATATCTAACTTATTCGCAGATCCTTCCCTGACAGGAATGTACAAATGAATTTCGAAGGAAGATAGATGCACAATCAAAACCTTTGCCCTGAAGGAGGCAACTCCACAACTTTTGAAAGAAAGATCAAAATCATTTAAAGATCAGTGGAGTGGTAGGTCAGTCACTCAGAATATAAAGTCCAAAAATGACAAGACAAAAAATACCTAAAGCCAACTATATAAAAAGTGCAAAGAGCACTCGACTATAAAGTCCCTAAAGATACAACCAATCAAGAAACTTCCAAGTATTTCCACTTTGGGTGATGAGGACAGGACACCAAAATACAAGAAAGTGAAGTAAGGGTCCTTCCAAAGATAGTTTGGGATAATGATGGCCTAGGCATACCAGCGAAGGTATTAGAAGTAGTTACGCTAACCTCCAGACAACAACCTTTGCCAGGGCAAGCACCCAAGATTCACAAGGGTACCCTCCAGAAGTACTTCTTAATGTGATGCAACATCAGCCTCAGGTGCCATAGTTTTCCCCTCCGCAGCCACCTATGTGATCCCTAGGAAAGGCCACTATGGATACCAACTCATACCAAAAGCTGGGTGAAACAGTTGTGAGGCAGGATCCAACAAGTAGGAGAGGGGGTATCTCTCTTCCTTGTCTTCACTCTCCCTCGTGCTTAACTCCCAATCACGGAGCTTTCTCAATCTTTCTAACGATATTGGGTTTCGCTCTTTATTCAACTTCTAATTTTTGTAATTTGAGTGGCCTTGGAGAGTTAACTCTCCACTCACCTAATCCAAGGCCCTAATGAACCTAAACTTATTGGTGTTTGTTAATGACAACAATAAAAGTTTTAGTTCATTTTATTAATCTCTTGATTTTATATAGTTGTTCTTTAAGTCAGGGGGAACTACGAGAGTGAAACTGATGATGTTTTTATGGCGCAAAAGAAATCAATTGAAAACTAACTATACGAATGCAATCATTTTCTTCAATGAAGAGTGATTTTTGTAGAGTTATACGAATAAGCTTGTACAAGAAACCTTTTTCTTTTTCTAGAAAACGCACTCCACACACCCAAAAGCTAACAAAAAGACTAAAATGTTTGTCATGCAAACTATCTTAATGCAAACTATAATGATAGTGCATGGATGCTCATACAAGAAGCAAAAAAAATGTTTCTTTATATAGACAATAAGCCAACTTGAAAATGAAGAGGGCCAAAAAATTAAAAACAAATCTCTCCAAAGCAAGCAAAACAAATTACAAAAGGTCACAATTCACTTCTCAACAAAAAAATAAAAAGAAACCATAAACCAAAATCTCGAGAAAAGAGAAACAAAAGAAAAGTTTTTTAAGCTTTTTCTTTTAAGGAAACAAAACAACTTTTTGAAGTCACAAAAGTGCCACTAAAACTCAAAAGATCAATAAATAAGCATAAAGAGTCTTTTAATCTTGCAAGTTATAAACTCGAAAATGAACGAAACTTGAACAAAAAAGACTACAACTTGTACAAACTGACTCAAATAGCAGCAAAAGATTTCGACAAACTGACCAAAAGGCCAAGAAAGAAATACTTTCAAACTTGTCCAAAAGAAACTCTCAAAAAGAAAGAAAAGCAATAAGGCCACCAAACAAGGGAAAGCAAAGCAAGAGAACTTGAAATCTGGGCTTGAAAACGAAATTGAAAACAATTTCCTGATCTAGAAGACCAGAACAACCAAGTACTTCAAAATGAAGCCTTCAACACCAATATACAAACTACAAACTTGGTTAAGAAGCAAACCTAGGCCAAATATTTTCAAGAGAAAGAGATTTTGAAAAAGAAATCTTGCAGGAAAAGTAAATTCTCCAAATAGCTGATGACAATATAACCACTGAAATCACCAAGCTACAAACCTAACTGGGCATAAATATTTGAAAAAATCATCCAAAAAATTGCATACGTGACTGTGTAAAAACACAGAAGCATGCACACGCATTTCTAATATAGGAAAATCCCGTATACGTGAGTCTACTTTAGAAACTTGCGTGTATATGCTACTATAAACAAAGTAAAAAGCGTATACAAATCTTTGTAAGGAAAAACAAATATCAAGGTATGATCAAGAAGATCGGACTTGATGCCTGGGACACTAATGGACCAAACAATACTAAAAAGGCAAGCAATCAAGAAAGTGAACCCTGATTGAGAACAAACAACCCAAACCAGGAATAACAAGATTGTTATCCCCAGTGAAGTCACCAATTCTATTACGAGGTAACCACCCTAGGGCTTTGGGTTCAGAACCCCAACAGAGTAGAGGGAAACCCTCAACAAGAAATGCTCAAACAATCATTAAAAATCCTTATTCTACTAAATCGCATAGGATTTTCCTTACCCGATGTCCTTCATTTGGGTAGATCCCACAGGGTGCACACTCTCAGCTTCACCCAATGTTCTTGAAACCTGAAAATTATTCAAATAGAACATACACGACAGTATAAACATAAAGGATATACATGTTGTTAACTTTAAATCATATAAATTAATGACTAATTATACATCAATATAATATTAATAAATGAATTACAACATAACTTCGATGCATAAACACATTTCATATTGGAAACAGAACATAATTCCTTTTTATTGAAGTAGGCTATAGATAAGGTGGAGAAATATGACCTGAGTCCTTCTCCGTCTCCAAGCAGAACCATCCTTTGGATCTGTACTTTCCTAGCCTTCAGAAATCTTCCTCCATCACCAACACAAGGATATCTCAAGTAAGATGGGGGATATCTATAATTAAGGAAACAATGGTTTCCTGAAGCTTTGGGGAGTGCAGGAGGCACAAGGATTCTTCAGACTTGAACAGGGATAATCTCACTATAGTATCAATATCTCATACTTTCTTCCCTAAGGCCTTCCCATGGAGGTTTATTTATACCTCTTCAAGTTAGTTTTTTCATTTGGGAAACAATTGGGCCATGGGCAATGGGAGGTGAGTAATAGGTAAAACCCATACACTTCGCCTGAAATTAAGGAAATTTGTTTTTTTAAGCGTTTTAGCATTTTTACGGGGGTTGGGTATATGCTAACCCACGTGTACATGCTTTTATCATAGGGAAAGGTAGCTTATAGGGAATGGAACATTGTTTGTTAAGATTTTAGACCAAGTCTGGAAGGAAGGGTTTCCCTAGGCCATAAACAGAGCATCAAATCTACCAAGAGTGGTAAATGGTGCTATAACAAAATACCTGAAACAAATACACAAGACCCAACAACAAACGTAATAGCATACAATCACATTCAATTTAATTACGAAGTCAAGGAATCTTAAGCCATTAAATGTAATATGACACTCAATGTAGGAAATAAATCATTAGTTGTATTGATATAAAGCTCAGAAAGAGATACAACCAAAGCCTTGACGTTGTAGGTCTCCTCCAACATATCCGGGTTCCAACACCACTTCTAAGATTTCATGGTTAGCCTCAACAATGGGATTTTAAGGCTTCTTCCCTTTAGTTCCAAACCAAACCAAACATACTATTCTCCCTTTACACACATGAACTAGAAAGAAAAAAGATATAGATATCTTGCTGGTTATTCAAGCTCCAAAAAAGACTAGTTCATCTTGGAAAAGGAGGAGTTTATATAGCTTTAATGGAGGGTATATGGTTCCTTTTATTATGGGAGAGGTCTTATCTCTTGTGTTTGTTCCATCTCAATAGGGGAAAGGAGCCCAAACTAAATTCCTCGGCTCTATCCAGCGTAACCATTTATCAGACTTCCATTACGAAGCTTATAGACATGGAAGCTTTGATTCCATATTTAAAAAACTTTCCAAAAGAGGATCGACGCGAGTGATGAAGGGCTCACTTGCATCGTACGACGCTAGGCCTAGTTTAAATCTTGCAAATTAGCGTGAGGAAGGAATTGAGCACTAGGATTGGTCTTGTAAACTAGGATAAAAGGAATGTTTTTGGGAAATGATGCAAAAGGGAAATGTTTTGCCCATGAAGAGGGACATAAGGGCAGTCTCTTCATGATGGGAAAGAATGTAAGGTTCACTATAGATGTCCTCCAAGATCGAGGAATGAGGAGTACAGGGACAGTAATAAAATGATGTGTAATAGATGCCCCCTAAAGCATGAAGGCCAAACTAGAGTGAGGGTTGAAATTCTTTACAACTAGATGCATGGAACTGGAGACCGTCGTTAGAGAACGTCAAGAAATCATAGATACATGTACATCACTGAAATCTCTAATAAATGATACATGAATCATGGTATGGATGCAACCACCCAAAGAATGGTCATGTAAATGGATCCAAGGCATGGACACAGCCATCCTGTAAGGAGGATCATATCCAAACCAAGGTAGGATCACAGACATACAATAATGAGAAGGATCACAAATAACAACTCATGGTATGGTCACAATCATCCATCTAAAGAGACATGTATATCAGCATGATCATGTCACATCGCCTTGCAACCTGAACTTTTTTAATCTGAGACTAGGGTTTTGTGCTCCAACACGACCCAATCAAAGTACAAATTCTAACATGTGAATAAGTGTGTTGAAGTCGAACATGCTAGAAAGTCACTTGATTATCAGTCAATGCAGTGAACCATTAACAAGCGCGATAGAAACCACCAATAATGACAATGGCTCTCAAGGTACTAGTAGCACAATTCATGGAATGTGAAAAGGAATTGAAGTCGAACACCCGTGAAATCACCCGATCAAAAGCTAATGATGTGAACTTGTCATCGAGTGCGAAGAACTTGCCATTAGGGCATGCAAGCTCTAAGATACTGGAAGGGAGTCTCTCAGTCAACTTCCTGGATAATGAGTTGAAGTCGACAGGAAATGACCTTGTCGAAGGAGGGCCATGATGTATCCCACATCATTGACCCAAGACAAGGGGATGTAATGATTTTGGATGATATAGAGATTCAAGAATTAGTGTAATTGTAGAAGGATAACTCTTGAACATATCGGTGACATGACTCTGGAGTTTGGAAACATTTGGATCCATAGGATCGGAGGTCATGATGATGTGGCAGAGATCAAATGGAAAGGCCAAAAATGAATGGCCCAACCTAGGAAACTCAATGATCAAGTGAGGATATCCCAACCCGACACAAAGTAGAAATTGTCATGTTCAAGAGTGAGTTGTCGACACAACTGATGGAATTTCCAATTTTCCCCCACCATTTCTAGAAGGTGCCCCAGTTATTTTTTACCGCAAGCTTGAAGGGGATAGCATCTACTTGTACTGTAAGTCCATCCTTCAGATGAATCCAACCTACTAAGATTAATGAGCCCTAGGAAGGAGAAGCTCATGTTCGTCATGGCAATGAATCCAATGTCATTTAAGTTTAATGAGTTTGATAAAGGTGTAACTCGATCTTTTTCATATTCATAGAGTTTGAAAAATACACAGAAAAGAAAACTCCAAAAGGTCCCTTTTCATACATTTGTCTCTCTTGAGCCCGAAAAGGTAGAAAATGATACTTGAGAGAACTGGTTGACCATGTCAGTCAAGAAGTAAATTTTTTGTAAACAGTTTATCCCAACCCAAAAAATGGGTAAATGTATACTAGGTAAATGATGTTTCATAGCCTTTAACGAGTTCAAAATGACAAGAGCTCAATAGGCTTTTCATGTTTAAAGAGTCAGAAAAGAGCTTGAAAGCAAATCCCCCATTTTTATTCTCTTTAACAAGTCAGAAAGGGATAAATACTAGAGGATATTTTCACTTGAGTTTTTATGAGTCGAGAAAAGAGCTTAAGGAGCACTCCAGTATCATCATCAGTAATTTGTCACTTGTTGTTGCATAAGAGGCAAACATATTATCCAATTTCTAAGGTAAAAATATAGGAAAAATTCTTTTTAAAACCCTAAAATATCATGAAAAATGAATAAAAAGGGGAAAAAGTAAATTATTTTTACCATTTTACATTTTTACCTTGGTGGAGGAAACTTTTACCCATTTGTGCCCTAGATTTTCAGGAGCAGATTGTGGCAGATCCAGGAGGCTGGTTGACGATCCGTCAGTTGCAGGTAGGAGATGAAACACTTAGCTTTATTTTCATTCTTGTTTTTCCCGTTTTTAACAATTTTTTGGATTTCTGGAGGAGATATTAGCAAAAACATTCTCCCTCAGTCAGCACGAGATCTAGCCTGGGGATCGCGTCAATCAAAGGCCATTAACATGAACACTTGCTTCGTTAATGCTACTATTTGTAAAACAGTTGTGTTGGCACCGAGAGTAATAAAAAATTGATTTTTTGCTCCATTTCTCTTCTTTGAATCCAAATTTATTCAGTCAAGGATGAATGTTGACTTGATGATATGGTTTTTGCAGGAAAAATACAATGAAAAATGGTTGATTGGAAAGAACGTGAGCATGAGGCAATCAATTCACAAGCATTGGCAGAACCAAACTATTTAAAATTCCTGAGGAACTATAGACTCCTCAAATTCTTACTCACACCAGCTCCTCAAGCTCAACCTGAGATGTTGCAATATTTGATCAGTATCTAGGAGATTCATTGGGAATTTTTTTTGATCCAGGATCAAGAACTGGAATTAGAAACTTCTGACATCTATTTCATTACCCGCCTGTCCCGAAGAGGGGAACCAGTCAATCTATATGGGGCCATGCCTATTGGGGCAAGCGTGAAAATGTTTATTATAGAAAACTACCCAAAAGCACTGAAATCAAAGAGTGGCAAGGTAGATATCATGACTGTTAATGACCTTGTGCTGAAAATGCTACTCTTGAGCATAAACAGAGTGGTTGGGGCTAAGGCATTGCATAAGTCCAACAAGTCCAAGTTTTAGTATGCTATAGACTGTACAACACCCACTATCTACAATTGGGTTGAAGGCATGAAGGTAAACATGAAGCACCAGTTATCCAAAGCCAGGGCAGGAAACCTAAGGCAATTTGGATATGGTTTTGTTCTAGTGACCTTCCTTTTGAAGAGAATCCTGTTATTTCACTATCAGCTTGTAGAGGTGAACCCCAAATTGCCACAAGACCCACGAATGGTTCATTGGAGTGAAATGATGCCCAGAACCGGTGGAGGCCAACATATGTCATACAAGCCCACCTTCTTTTCGTGGCTGAGACATCAGCTGATCGTGGTTGAGGATTATCCTTATAGTGGTACAGACTTTTGCGGTGATCCTTATATGTCACTCTCAAAGGGAGAAGAAAGAAAAACAATTTTAATTTTATGATTTTTTTATTTATTGTTTTTTGAAATATATCCATTCATGACATTTTGATTTGGTAAATGCGGATGTGGGACCAGGTTGACCAGCTAAGATATCCCTGATTGCCAGGCGCGTTGCTCGACAATTTTATACCACTCCTTATCAGGAAGGAGTTGATAACGAAGAGGAAATCACACGGAACCTTAAGGGGTTGACCAAGGGTATCCCATAGTATGACTGGGTGGGTGACATCCCACACCAGTATTAGTAGCACATAGTGGGGTTGCTTGACTGAATCGTTATTTAATGACTCGAGTAGTACGAGTAATAACATGCTATAATGATCATCATGCCAAGTAGTCCATAGTTTATCATTTATAGTTTTGAGGCCTACGAGCCACGAATGTACTGAACACATATATTATTTTTTTGGGTTTTAATGTATGACACTCAAACATTATCAACGTATATATATGCTATACTTCTTACTTACTATGTTACAAATGCTTTATTTTTTCACATGTTGCGTAAATTCCTATCTAACACATAATTAGCTAATGCATCTATCAATGTATTCATATGCCTAGGAATATGATGATATGTGATGTAATCAGAATTTATTTCCA
>APFE030960966.1:69964-86613 GCA_000404065.3 Pinus taeda
CAAATGGGGGAAGTGCAGAAGGCACAAGGGTCTTCAGACCTGATCAGGGGGAAAAACTCAGTATAGTAACCTTTCTCTCTCTTCTCTCCCCTTAGGCCTTCCCTTTGATGTCTTTTTATACCAATTCCAAAGTAGTTTTTTAGTTAGGAATTGGTTGGGAACAGTTGAGGCCATGGGCACTAACAGGTGATTAGCAGGTAAAACCCGCGATCTCCGCCTGAAAATAAGGATTTTTATTTTTTTTAAGTGTTTTAATACATATACGCGGGTTGGGTATATATGAACCCGCGTATACACGCATTTAGCTCAGGGCAATGTCGCATACAGGGAATAAAATACTGTTTTTTAGATTTTGGATCAAGTCTGGAAGGAAGGGTTGCCCTAGGCCATGAGTGCAGCATCACAAACCATAATAGTGAGATTTGGAGCTATAACAGTAGATAGACCATGTTGTGGAAGATATATTCTGAGTACTATGACAAGAACCATTATCAAAATTGACATAAGGAGTCACAGACATATGCAAAGTAGGTGAATACATAATGAGCAAGAAAGATGCTTGAAAAAACACACCAAACCAAACCAACTTGCACAAAAATGAATAACATGCTTATGTACAATAGAAGCCATGCAAGATGGCTCAGGCATAGTACTTCTTGAGATATAACCCATTACAGGGCTTGTCTAAGGGGTTTCCCTCATAATCAATCAGCTCAAAGGCCCCTTTTTGTAACACGCATTTGACAAGATAGGGCCCAGGCCACATGGGTTCGAATTTACCTATCCTCAGCTTATCATTTGCTTAGTCATATAGCAGGACCAAATCACCCTCAAAAAAAGCATAAGGAGAAACGGACTGATCAAAATGGAACTTAAACTTCTTTTTCTGTGCTTCAATGACTAAAGCATCAAGATGACGAGTTTCATCCAGTCATTCTAAATACAAGAGGCGCTCTTCTTGAGGTGAGGTTTTAGGGAGTAGTTCGACAGCTAGCTTGAGTGAGGGAATTTCACTCTCAATCGGTAAACTTGCTTCCAAACCATAGATGAGCTGGAAAGGTGTGAATCCAATTGCATCTTTGGTCAAGGTTCAATAAGCCCACAGAGCTGAAAAAAAGCATGAGATGCCAATTTGACTTGTGCATCCCAATGGTGCGCTGAAGCATCGTAAACAAAATTTTGTTCACATCCTCAACTTGGTCGTTAACCTGAGGGTAATATGGGGTTGATCCATGGTGACGCAAACCCAACGTAGAAGTCAGCTTAGCCATCATGTAACCATGAAAATGGGATCCATGGTCGGTGACAATGGCTTGAAGCACTCCAAACATGGAAATAACGTGATTGAATAGAAATTGTGTTGTCGTTTTACCATCAATTGAATATGTAGATGCCCCATTTGGTAAAGAGACCAATGGTAATAATGGGGTGAAGGAGAGTGGGTGGGGCGCACATTTTACGTTAATAAATATAGCACTCATGGCATTTGCGAACAACAAGGATGCAATCCTTAAAGATGGAGGGCCAAAAGTAACCAACACGAAGTATTTTTTGAGTACTAGCATAGCTTGACAGATGAGCACCACATGTGTCTAAATGAAAGTCATTCAAGACTCTTTTAGCTTCCTTGAGAGTCAAACATCAGAGAAGAATTGAATCAACACCAACACAGTATAAAGTGTCTCCAATGATGCGGTAAGGTTGGGATTAATGCTGAATGCGTTGGCAATCATCCTTCATCAACGCAGACCGAAAGGTAGAGGTTTGGAGATACATGATGATATCACCATACCAAGGGTTTAGGGTGCTAATAAGAAAAAGAGTCTTGTCTGATAGCTTCTCATTAGCACCAGCAAGAAGAGAAGCAGAGGCAAGAGAGCAAATCAACTCGACAAATACAAGTGATTTCTTGGATTTGGTAGTAGTGAACACCAAATAAAATTCTTGGAGGAAGACAATCCACTTATAACACTTTCCCCCTAGTAACTGACGAGTCAGAATATAAGTCATGGGGTTGCACTCAGAAATCACCGTGGTAGTGCGAAGGAGAATATCATGATGAAAGCATTAAACATCCTGAATGGTAGCCAAATCCAACTTCTCGACATTAGCATAACACATCTCAGGATCGAGAATATTGTGGCTATGGTAGTAAATAACATGCCTATGGCCTTCATCATTGTCTTGTAACAACACCATAGCAATGGTGTTAGAGGCTGCAGCTAGATAGAGAAAATAATCGCGATGGTAGTTTGGAGGATGTAACAAGGGAGCATTAATGAGGACATCTTTTACGTCATTGAAAGATTTTTGGGCAGCCTCATCCCAAATGAATGGAATCCCTTGCTTAAGCAACCGGGTGAATACTGAAGCTAGCTCAACATAGTTAGGCATGAAATGACGAAGGAAATTTGCTTTCCCTTGCAGACTCTATAGTTGATGCAATGAAGAGGGAGGGGGTAGATTGAAAATAGCCTCGACTTTAAGAGGATCAAGGTGAATCCCATCTTTTGAAAAAATAAAACCAAGCAGGCACCCAGATTCAATGGAGAAGGCACATTTATGTGGAATCAATTGAATGTTGTAGTGTCTACAATGAAGAAAAATTTGTCGAAGCTGGTCTGGATGGTCATGGTGCTTATGTGAATCAACGGGAAGATCATCCAAATATGGTTGAATGATGTTTTTAATGTCATGGAAAGCATATGACATCGCTCTCTGAAAAGTTGCTCCAGCATTCTTCAGGCCAAAAGGGAGCCTTTTTATATGCAAAAGTCCCCCATGGATAGATAAAGGTAGTCTTATCTTGATCAAGTGACACGATGTTTATCTTGTTGTAACCAGAAAAACTGTCCATAAAGGAAAACTTTCACTCCTAGCACATTCATCAATGATTGGGTCTATAAGAGGAGTGGGGTAGTTATCCTTTGGACAAAAATGATTTAGGTCATGGTAATTAATACAAACACAAATGGTGCCTTGCATCTTTGTCACCGATACGATATTTGACACCCAATCTGTCAGAGGGATTGGATAAATAAATCCAGATTTGAGAAGCTTTTCAACTTCCCCCTTAATGGAAACTGCTTTTCTACGGTGCACTGGATGAAGTCATTATCGAATGGGCTTTGCATTAGAATAAGTTGGAAAATCATGGACAACTATACTTGTGTCAATGCCAGGCATTTTTTCATATGACCATGCAAAAAATGTCTCAAAATTCTTGAAAAAGACGAGTGTAGAGCTTGACCCCATCAGGAGAACAAGTCACCCCAATATGAACATTTTCAACGACACTAGGCTGGACAAAAATATCAATCGGCATATTTTGGGTAATGTTAACCATGTTCCCTTCCAATCAAACTTCATGAGTCATGATTGTTGTCAGAAGTGGTTGAGTTAGGAATTGAGAAGAGAACTTCTCAAGACAAGTAGACATGACCATCGGGTCAAGCAAGAACGAGGAACGATGATGAGTGTCATTCCAAGGTACTTCCTCTAGAGACATAACTTCCATGATAATTTTGTCAGAAAGAAAAGCCTCGGCTAAGGGATTGGGATATTCCGAAGAACCAAGCCATGGGGATTCAGAATACGCTTCAAGAGATGTACTCGGAACACGATGATCAGAGGATACTGAAGTCAAGGCCGAAACAATCTCCACATAATTAATTTCAGTAGGGCTTGATGTCATAACATTGCCCCAGGTACCAACAATATCCGGTGAGGGAACGACCCAAGGATCATACGTGTCTGAGATCATGTTGATGGAGGCAACATGAGGAGATGGGAGCGGAAATATACCCATCAAAGATGGATCTTTAAAAAGTATTGTGCCCACACTCTCATAAGGAGCACTGGTGTGCTTAACATAAAGAACATTGCCATCCTAGGAGGAAGAGGAAAAGAAGCATATTTGGTTGACTGTGACAATCTTCCCTTGATGGGGAAAATGAATCACGTGCAAGAGGGAAGAGGCTACAACATGCATGGCATGGGTCCAAATTCATCCGAGTAGAAGATTATAGTTCAAATTTGCATCAACAATATCTACTTCGATGTGAACTATATTACCTCCAAAGTAATGGAAAGGTTAGGAATGACATCGAATGGTTGTGAATCACATCCATCAAAAGCTTCCAAAGTGTTAAGGGATTGGTTCAAGGCAGGAGAACCAATTTCCTTCCAATAAGCGATAGACATGACGTAGGTAGAAGCACCTTCCTCAATGACAATCCTATGAATTGTCTTCTCATTAATCATCACCTGGATGAGAAAGGAAATCTGATGAGGCAAGCGTGGAACATGGTTTTCCAGATTGAAACAAATATGATTGGTGTCAAATGGATCAATACCTCCAATAGCCGACAACAATGCTTTCCACTGAGATGAACAACTTTGAAGGACCTCAAGATTAGACATAGCTGATGGTGCTTGAGCCAAATCCTAAATAATGTTATAATGTTGAGTGGTTCAAGCATTCAGATTGTACGAGGAATTTTGTAGCACACCTCAAGAGGGTGGTCGAATAATGAAATCTAGATTAGGCAGCTCTATATGGAGAGGACTAGAGGAAGATGGGATAGAGGAGGAAGTGGCGTCTTTGTTCTCTTTCCATGTTGTCGGGGTAGGTGTTTGATAATCTTTTGATCTGGTAGCCACATTTACCGGCGAACTCATCATAAACACTTAGGAACCTGAGGAAGTGGATGACTGAGGCTGGTCTACCATTTGAGTCTGCTAGGATATGAAGGGCTCTTTCAGGATAGCTAGTGTCCCTTTGAGCAAACAACTAACTTCAGATCATCGGGGATAATATTTAGTGTAGTGATACTCCTCACAAATGAGGCATGGATACTTGGGCATTCGTTGAGAAGCATCACCAGCAGATGACTTAGGAGGGCCCTATTTCAGGGCATCATTTTTACCCTTTCCTTTACCCTTCTTTTTACCTTTATAGGATTTGTCCCTTGTGGTAGATTAGACAGCGTGAACCACTAAGGTTTTACCAAGACCAGGTGAGTTTCGAGAGGAATCATTGGAAGCAATGTTTGAGACTGACTTATGCTTGGAAGAAGAATTTGCGGGGGTCTAAGACACTCAACCAATTACTCCATCAATAGGAGGTGTAGTTGAAGACTTTGATGTTGCTAGATCAGATGATAGTCTAAGTGCATCGGGTAACATATCATATAACATGCGAGATTACGAGTAGACGAGGTCTAGATATTGGGCATGTGAGATGGCTTGTTCTTTAGTGACACAATCACCCATGGCTATGTCTTCAGAAATTTTGTTGATGAATGACTTGGTGAACCATTTGGTCAACTAATCAACAATTTCAAACTTGATCAGGCGACGCCAACACCTCCATTCATGGATGTGATCAGAGATATGGGTTGCAGTGTCTTTCTTAAGGGACGCAAGCAGATGAGTGTTAGTTTCATAGCGAACTGACATCTGAAAATGTGCGAGGAAAGCCATAGCAAGAGTGTTAAAGTCATTGTAGGTACCTCAAGGCAATTTGATGTACCACTTGGCTGCATTTGCGGGGGTCTAAGACACTCAACCAATTACTCCATCAATAGGAGGTGTAGTTGAAGACTTTGATGTTGCTAGATCAGATGATAGTCTAAGTGCATCGGGTAACATATCATATAACATGCGAGATTACGAGTAGACGAGGTCTAGATATTGGGCATGTGAGATGGCTTGTTCTTTAGTGACACAATCACCCATGGCTATGTCTTCAGAAATTTTGTTGATGAATGACTTGGTGAACCATTTGGTCAACTAATCAACAATTTCAAACTTGATCAGGCGACGCCAACACCTCCATTCATGGATGTGATCAGAGATATGGGTTGCAGTGTCTTTCTTAAGGGACGCAAGCAGATGAGTGTTAGTTTCATAGCGAACTGACATCTGAAAATGTGCGAGGAAAGCCATAGCAAGAGTGTTAAAGTCATTGTAGGTACCTCAAGGCAATTTGATGTACCACTTGGCTGCATCACCTGTGAGGGTTCATTGAAAAAACTAAAGACGAATAGAATCATCAACATACGAATTAGAGGAGCACCAAAGGTGATATGTCATCACGTAGGCTTGTGGATCCTCTTTCTCTTTTCCCTCAAACTTTGGAAAATCGCTCGAAATCTTGGATAGAATTGGAGGCTAGTACAGTAAATGAAGAATGGGATCATTTGTGACTCTAGAAATATATGGCAGCTCCAATGTGACCAAGAAAGGAAGTTTCATATTAAAAGGCATTTGGGGCATATGAACAGGCCCAGATTACTGAACCCATCCTTGTTGATAAATATTTTGTCCCCATAGTGGAGGATTTTGTCCATATGGAATTTGATTTTTCCCCCACTGTAGGTTACCTTGCTCGTATGGAGGATCCTGACCTAAGTAGCCTTGATACGGTCTGGCCATAGGCTGTTGATAAGCAACATATGGGTTAAAAGGTTGTTGAGCTTGTTCACCTTAGACAAATGGATTTTGCACCTGCTGCCCTTGGACATAAGGGTTTTGAACCTATTGCCATTGGACATAATGATTTTTCACCTACTGCCCTTGGACATAAGGATTTCGAACTTGTTTCCCATGGATATAGCAATTTTGATCCTACTATTGTAGGAGTTGACCTTGGCCTTGCAAAGGTTGACCTTGTGTTATAGCTCCAAATCTCATCCTTGATATTTGTGATGCTATATTTATGGCCTAGGGCTACCCCTCCTTCTAGATTTGGTCCAAATACTTAAAAAATAGTGTTGTACTCCCTGTACGCGACATTGACCTGAGCTAAATGTGTGTGTATGTGGGTGAGTGTATACCCAACCCGCATATATGTCTTAAAACACTTAAAAAAATTAAATCTCCTTAATTTCGGGTGGAGGTCATGGGTTTTATTTGTTGATTAACTATTAGTGCCCGTGGCCCAACTGTTCCCAATGAATTCCCAACTAAAAAATAATTTGGGAGAAGTATAAAAAGGCTTCAATGGGAAGGCCTTAGGGAGGAGAGAATAGAGAGAATTACTCTGCTGAGATTATCCCTGATCAAGTCTAAAGATCCCTATGCTTCCATCACTTCCCCCACTACAAGAAACCCTTGTTTCATTGAGTTATGATGTCATTTCACTAGTTGAGATATCTTTGTATGAGTCATGGAAGGTGTTAGAGCCTAGATTTACCTCAAGCTGAAAATGTAAGCTTCTAGGTCCACATCAAACCACACTCAGCCTCGTAGCTAGCCCTACGAGGACAGGAGAGGGCTCTCTTCAGGTCAATCTTAGCAAAGGATAATCGATGGGGCTTGAGATGATTGAAATAGCTGCTAATATTAGGCTAGGTATGAAGTGCAAGGTTTTGATTTGATTTTTTGGGGTTTTGTTGGAAAAAAGGGAAAGGCAAACTTGGGTCCAGGGATGAGGCCTACTTTTTGCAGAGTTTTGATTGGGGAATGGAAGACAATTGTTTTGATGCTTTGGAATGAATGAATGGATGGATCAGACTGGTGAGGAGCCAAGGAGGGAAAGAGAGTCTCAAGAGTCCTCCTCAAATAGATGAAAACATTGAAAATTAAACTAAATTTCAAGGCAGAGCACAACAATCCAATGAATTCTACCTTAATCACTCATTTGTTTAATTTCAGAAGAAAATAGAAGGGAAAATGATACACATAAACATCAATGAACTTACAATTACATAGAGAAAAAAACCATCAAAACCCAGAGCCACATGGATCCCAACAAGTGCTGCAAAACCCTGGTCTTTCCTTTGCCAAAAATGCAAAGATAAAATGTACAATGATGTGCCAAGCAATCCCAAGTGTCCAACCTTGAAAATGACTCAGAAAATACATGATATAGACCATCCTAATCCATTTACATGCCTCTAGGGGTCGAGCTCATCATTATAGGAGTTGTTTCAACCAATTCTAAACAAAGCACTGAAATCTAGGCAATCAAACAACTTGCCTCTATAAGGTAGGAAACTGATTCATTCATTAAATTTTCACTTTTTAATGATGAATCCTCTAGAAAAAGTAAATAGGTGCCAAAATTACATCATAGTCATCAAGTTACATCAATATAGGTCAATAATTACATCAAAAAGCAAAACTAGTCAAAACTGGCCGAATTTCTGAGCTGGAAGGTGAAAAATTTGGCAAAAATCCTCTATGCGCCGCGCCTGATTCTCTATGCATTGCGCCACTTTGGACCTGAATTTGAGGCCCTTCCCAGAGTCAAAATTGAGCCCCAGATAGCTTGTTGGAAATCCCTACCTGTCTACTTTTCAACCCAAGTAAAATTTGGCAATTTGGTGTCCATTTTCCCCTCCACAACGTCAATCTCTCGGGACTCCTTCCTGTGTGTCAAAATGAGGGGTAAGAGGTCATTGTTTGAGTATTTTTGACCTCTTGTGGACTCAAAACTTGCCCAAAATTCTTGGCCATGCACCAGCAGTCATGATGTTTCATGCCAAATCCAAAAGTATAAAGTTTTTGAAATCTGGAGCCCTCTAGCAAAAGCGAGCACAACGTGGCGCGGCGCATAAGGAGACAAACCCTATTTTTCAGTGCAAAAATTTTCAAAAATGCAAAAGTTACTCCAAATTTCTTGAAATTTGGGCTATACCTCCTCTATCAAGTGTCATGCTGGGTTAAAGAGGCTTTGGCCAATATCTAAAGATGATCGTGCTCCTTTTGCCTCTTTTTCTTCCTTATTGCCTTCTTTAATTTTGCCTTTATATTCCTTATTCGTGCCTTGGAACTCATATTGTGCACCCTATAATGGAAAGCCATGTGTCTCAATAATGCTTTGTCCTTATCGGCCTTTTCCAGCAATCTTTCCAGGTGGATGTTGATTCTCTCGAACCAAGACTCCTGATCATCATTAATCTCTTGCTCCAATGAAGTGAGCTCAATCCTTCTCCTTTGGGCAGCTTGGCAATTCTCGCGGATGTTTTGCAACTCCATGATTGCTTGCTGATCTTCGACCTGTTTGTTCCGTTGCTCCAAGTATTTGATAGTCCACTTAGCCCTCTCCAAGTCAATGGACAAGGTTGTGATCTCTGTCTGCTGCTCCTGGATGATCTCTCTAAGATGTGCATTTTGCGAGCCTGTGTCGAGAACATCATCCTGAACGAGAATGAAGTCAGTCTCTTGCTCACCTGAAGGCCCCTCATCCTGCATTGGCCTCTTGCCTCTGTCATGTACCTGTGATGCTGATGTCGGAAGAGAGGCCCCTTCCACCCCAGGTGGAGATAACACTCGCTTTGCTGCTACAAATAATTGCCTCGTGCCCTTCTGATAAGTAATGAAAACTAGCATAGTAGCAGTGTGTGGATCACGACCTTCTTACTGATGAGAATGTCCACTAGTCTCATGCCCAACCTCTGAAGGTCCCTATGAAACTCTGAAAAAGTAATGAGAGATGAAATCATCCAAAGTGATGCCCTATAATCCAAGCTGATGAACCACCAAAATCTTGATGAGAGAAAATGGCAAATACTATTGAACTGCTGCTCAGGGGTTTTGTGTTGCACAAGGGCGGTCATCCTCTCTATGTTCTGGCATATGAAATAAGGAATGTTCATCATACTTACCTGGCTGAAATGCGTGAGCAACCTGATTTGATAAGCATATAGTCCGGAGAAGCGACCTTCACAACTGAAATGCTTCATGATTAATTTCATTAATGGAGCATATTCATCTTTGAGATATCGCAAAGGGAACACTCTCTTGAGCTGCCTCAAGAAACTGGGTTTAATATATGGCTCATAATGTTGCCGGTCAATCTTCTGCCTCTTGTTCCATGGTTGTCCAATGTTAGGTATGTCGGTTGCTAATGAGATAGAATCTGGTGTAAGTGTGAAAGTGACACCAGCCAAAGTAACTCGATCACCATGTAAATGTAATACAAATAAGCAAGCCAACTCATGATGGACTTGAACAGAAGCAACCTTCTCACAAAATTCATAACATGACTGAAACTGGAAACAAGAGACGGCAAGAGGGTAGGCCTGTAATTCTGTAAGGGTAGCCAGTTCTTCTCTAACATGTCTTCCACCTTTATGAGGCCTCTGGGGTGCATTTCCCTCCATGGGTGAGTCACTTTGGGTCTACACTTCATAATCAGATGAATTACAGGATGACATAACTGTTGATATGCAAATTGCCTTGGAGAAATAGATGTTGGTGATAAAATTGTGTTGGACTGCTCTTTTGTGATGTGGTTGAAGTCTACCACCAAGGGGAAAAATGCAACACGGGACTGTTAGGAAGGGGGAAAATAGTAAGGGATTAGGGACTTTTGGGACAAATTTGTTTAGGAGGGTTTGGGAATTTTGTATAGGGTAGGATTTGGGGTTTTACATTGAAAATGTGTGGAAGGGAATTGGGGATAGGGGTTTAGTAATTTTTTGGTGATAGAGAAGAATGAAATTAGGGAGAAATGGAATAAGGGAGAAGGGAATGATGGAAAGAAGGGAGAACTAGAATAGAGGAGTGATTTTGGTAGCACAACATTGATTTTGAAACCCTAACAGCAAGTTTCCTTGAGGTATTTTAGAGGTAGGGTTTAAGATTTTTGTTTCAACTGTTATCATCCATAAACCACCATAACTTATCACAAAATTGGATGAAACATCAAGATAAAGACTCTACCTGGAAAATACTCTCAAGTTATGGGCAATTTGGAGAAATTTTAAGCAATTTCTGGCTTTCATGTGTATGCGCCACGCCGCATACCTAATGCGCCACGTCATCCCAGTGCGTCGCACCCATGTTAATTTGCACTGTGCGTTCGCTCCCAGTGTGTTGTAACCCTCCAGTGCACCGTGCCACCTGCTCTATGCGCCGTGCCAGTCAAGTTTCATCCAACCTCATCGAAATTGCGCACTTGGTCAACCAATTTGCTTTGAGTTGCTTCTCTTTGGTCTTGGCATACAAATGACATTGATCCTCATGGAAATATCTTTATAAGGACATGGATGATTTTTGACTCTCCAAAACCCATCTTTGTAATGTTTGGCATTGGCACTTTTTCACATTTGAATACAACTCTGTTTTTTTTAAATTTCCTTTTTTATTTTTTGACTAAAATGATGAAATTCTTGGCAATTTTTTGTAGGGATAGCTGTCATGGAATTTGGCAAAGGAGACCAGCGTTGCGCCTGAAGAATTCAACAACTGAAAATTTTGTGAAAATTATTACAAAAAAAATGAAATGTTGAATTTTCTTCAAAACAGAGTTTTGAAGAAAAGTTATAATCCATCCATATGATGATGAAAATATTTGAAATGTAAACTTATTAAGAACCTCCCTCTGGCCTGCTCGCATTATTGGACATCTTGAAGACACAATTTGTGAAACGCTAGACCTAGTGACTGAAATGACTCTTGCTGATCAAAAAGACTGAAACAGGACTGTGAGTGACTTTAAAACTTGATTTTGATGAACAGACCTGAGCCAGTAGGATAGGGCATGAGGGGAAATGAATAACAAGACCCTTCCGTCAGATTATGGCATGCCCCTAGCGGAATGCAACTGAGTGAATTGAGCGAGACACCTAAAAATGAAATGCAATAAGAGAAATGATCTCTGACGGAGGGATGTAAAGACCGACTCTAACAGAAGGAGCCTTTTGAAGACTTGGGATTGGATGGACTCGGAGGATGGTTCCGCTTGGAGCCAGCAAGAGGAAGATTCAGGTGATATCATTCCTTGCTTTGTTTTAGTTATCTACAATAAAGAAACATTTGTCTTGTTCCCGAAATCAATCTTCTTCATGCATATGATGTTATTGTTATGGTTTACATATGAATAATGGTTCCAATGTATAATTAACCATCTTTAAATAAGTTATGAAGTTGATTTCTATATGATACTTTGTCTATATATGGCTATGCTTCTTTGAATTGGTTGTTTTGCAAGTTCAAGGATCAAGAGGAACTCCAAGAGGTTTTGGACCCTAGCTGGATCTACCCGAACAAAGGACCCCCAGGTGCACCTCTCTTCACGTAGTTTGATTATTTAAGTATCATGGTTGTGTGGAATGCTTGTTTTTTACCGTAGGTAACCCCCACTTTGCTAGGGTGTTGACCCAAAACCCTAGGGGACTTAGTCCCTCAATAGAATTGGCGACTCGTTGCGACAATAGTATTGTTGTTCCTAGTTTGGGTTAATTTAAGCCAATCAGGGCTCAGCCATTGATCTTCTTGTTATAACTGACTTGTCTATTCCTCTAGGAACTCAGGCTTTAATTCTGAGCAGTTTCTTTAGACCTCTTTTTTGCTTTTTCTTGTGAACTGTTATATACGCAGTTTTGTCAGGTTATAGTAGCGTATGTACACAAGTTTCCCCATATGAACTCGCGTATATGCAAGTTTCTTTGGGCTGAATCACATATACACGCAATTGTGTAATGACACAATTACGTATACCCTAAATTTCCAAGATTTTGTCTAGTCTTTATGTTTTAGAAGATTTGTTTGTTGGTTTGAGGATTTCTTAACCAGTCAGTTTTTGTTGTCAGTCCTTGGTTTTGCAGCAAGTTTATGGTTTCGAACTCTCTCCTATTGTGGAAAGTTTTTGGTCTTGTTTGGTTTTGTTGCAAGTGTCTTCATTTGTGTTTGAGCACATGAGATTTCTTTTTGAGAATCTTGGTTGTTCTGGCCTTCCAGAGAAGAAAGATTGGTTTCAATCTTTGTGACAAACTTTATCTTTGTGATCTTGCTTTGTGTCAAAACTGCATCTTGTGGCCATTTGCTTTTCTCGCTTTTTGAAAGTTGTTGGTTGATGACTTTGAAAGTTGTCTTTCTTGGTATTTTCATCATTGTTACGAAGCTCTTTTTGCTACTTTTTTGTCATTAAGAGCATCTTGAAACACCTATTTTGTTGAATTTTTGCCCATTTTGAGTTGATAACTTGCAAAGTGTTTTTGTTGCCTATTTTTCGGTCTCAAAGTTCTCAATAGTATTTGGAGCACTTTTGAAAAGTTGGTTTTTGCTTTTGTGAAAAAGAAAACTTCTTAAAAACTTGGTTTTTTATTTCTTTTGCCTTGTTTTGATTTGGTTTCTTTTTGCGAGTGAAAGTGCATTTTGTTTGTCTTGAGATTTGATTTTAGTGTTTGGATGAAAATGAGCATTAGGAACTTATATTCTATCTAAACATCTAATGTGGGTAATTAAAAGCGATAAACAATTTGATTTTATTTCTTTGCTTTAGAGTAATCTTAAGTGTTTGCATTAGCATATACTCATTACATTAGGGTAGTTTGTGCATCTTTTAGGGCATCCATCGTTTTTGTTAGTTTTTGTGAGTGTGAAGCTTGTTGAAATAAAAGAAAAGAGAAATTTATTTCTTTCTTAGAAGTTCCTTAGAACCTGGTAGAAATTTATTTCATCAAAAAACGAAACAAGTGCATTTGCATATAGTTTGGTTTTTATTAATTTCTTTTGCATCGAAGAACACCACAAGTTTCACTTTTGTTTATCCCTTGACTTAATAACATCGAATTTAAAAACAAGCGCTAACTAAAATATACTAGAACTTTTTTATATTGTCAATTTAGACACACCAACAAGTTTTAGGATATTTAAGGCCTTGGATTAGGCGAGTGGAGAGAAAACTCTCCAAGACCACTTTAAACTGTCAAACATAGAAGTCTGAATAAAGAGTGCAAATCCAATAGTGTTAGGGAGACCAGGAAAGATCTAGATCTAGGAGTTAAGCGTGAGGGTTTTTTAAGATAAGGAAGAGAGATACCCCCTCTCCTACTTGTCGGATCTTACCTCAAGACTGTTCCTCCTGGCTTTTGACATGAGTTGGTAACCTTAGTTGCTTATCCTAGGGATCTACACAGGTGGTTGTGGAGGGGAATCCCATAGCACCTGAGGTCGACGTTGTATCACTCTTAGCAGTACTTCTAGAGGGCACCCTTACAAAGCTTGGGGGCTTGCACTAGCACAGGCTATTGTTTGGAGGTCAGCGTAACTTCCTCTGATACCTTTGGTGGTAGGCCTGGGCTGTCATTATCCTAGACTATCTTCGGAAGGCTCCTACTTCACTTTCTTGTATTTTGGTGTTCGTTCCTAATCACCCGGAGCAGAAATACTTGGAAGTTGTTTGACTACTGAATTCTTTTAGGGACATTTTTAGTGTGTGTTATGTGCTCCTAGTCGCCCTAGATTTCAATTTCTTAAGTGCAAAAATAAATCTTATTAAATAATTCAAAGTGGTTGACCGATCGTTTAGACGGTCCCACGCTCTTCATGGGCTTTCACCTGCAAGTCCAGAGCCTTCTTCTAGAAGGTGTAGGAGTGATACTGCCAGTGGGTTTCACCCAGTGGCAGTCGATGCATTAGGGATTGTTATCGGGAAATCTAGTGTCTATTCCGAGCTGTAAGTCCCACTAAGATGGGTAGTTTTCTTAGAAACAAACAAACTAAAGTCACTTGTATTTTCCTTTATGAGAAGTAGATAAGAGAGAAGCATAGAGTACCAACCTCAGTTTCTCGCTTGACTCCTTGCTTGTTTCCTCTCCCCTTTGATAGATCTTTGTCACTTCTCCCTTGCTTACCCCGCTTCAAAGAGCACCTATAAAGTCAAAGCAGCATAATACCATCAAAGCATAGAGATCAACAATCATAAACAATATAGGACCAGATATATATTGACCACACAAAGGCCTATATCAACTCAAACATACAAGAGTGTGGAGGAAAACTCAAATAGCTTTATTGATAGAAAGAGTAGAAGAGAGTATTACAACCCATTGATCTGACCCAGCATCATCCTCCCAGCATGAAAGCCCTTCTTCACCTCATGAAAAGCTTAGATCACCCAACACTATGATGTTCCACAAAGAAACCAATAGCACTTCCTTACTAGATGCAAAATTCTAGCCTCTGGATCTCTGGGATGAGGGATCCATATATAGATGTTTGCAGGTGGGTGAATCAGCTTCTGGGATTTTGATTAGTATCCTCTCTCTGATAGTTCTTGGTTCGACTTGGAGATTCATGATCTCTTACTCATCCCTGGGTGAATTCAGAGAGGCAAGTGTCAAATGAGTAGTTTCTAGAAGATTATTTGGGTTTCCACCTAGCCAACTACTTTTTCCATTTGTCTGCTCTCGCTCATCGCACCCCACAGAAGGGATTTCCAGTATGCATCAAAATTTTTGCATGTGGCAGTGAGATGCATCGTACCCTTAGCACTGAGCAGTTTATATGGTCCAGTTTTGACCAGTTCTGAGCAGTTTTTCATGGAGAACTTTCGGGAGATTATGTAATCAGCTGACCTTGCTCCTTTAGGGTATGAAACAACACTTTTAGGGACTTAGAAGCCCTTGGTTTATAGACATATGTGATTGGGTTTGCAGTGCCCAAATATGTCTATAACAGTTTCCCCCTAAAGCATGAGGTCGTAAATCTTTTCATGTTGGGTGAAATGCTTTATCATGAGGATCCGAGGTTTTTCGAACTAGAAGGTGACCTGTAATAAGATACAATACAATACATTATCTTCATAATATTTTCATGATCTAGCTGAGGCGAGCATTCCCATGCTCAGCTTTATAAATTCATTCTCATGTACATAGGATAGATAATCGTTTATGTGGCAGACTGATGATTCTGGTAGAGCCATCATCCTTTGGCTTGGATGATTATCTGTGCAGCAATGATGTACATTTGATGTCTTTATTTTCTTGAATATATCGTAGTCGAGATGGATGAAACGAGATCCAGGGTCTTCAAACTCGTTCAATCTTCACCAGAAGTACAAGTTGATCCATGTGAAAATATGTTCTGGAGTTGAACATGGAAAGACATCACCTGATTACCAGCCAATGATGAAAGATGTTAACAGGCGTGAGAGGAATCACCGCTAATGATAATGAACCTCAAGGTACGACAGTAAAATTTACGTCATGTGAAAAAAGGATTTGGCGTTGAACACCACGCAAAATCTTTCGGTCGAAGGCCATTGATGTAAACCTATCAACAGAATTGAGAAACTTGACATTGAGGCATGCAAGCTTCAAAGTACTAAAAGAGTTGTTCCTAGGTCAACTTCTTAGATAATGAGCTGATGTCAACAAGAAGTGACCCGTCATAGGAGGGCATTAATGAATCCCACATCTACGACACAGAACGGAGCAAATGATTTTGTAGAGGTGAAAACGATCTGATGATACAAGGTTCAGGGTGGCAGTCATGAAAGAATGAAGTGTGAAGGTATTGAAGTGGATGAGACATAAGCTGGGTTGGTGAATTCTCTGAGCGACTTCTCTTGATCATATCGGTGACACTGAAGCGGATTGGTAGTGTTAACCCTAAAAATGGATGGTACGGTGGACCAATGGTAATATGATCGGTAAACGGAATAACCCAACCCGACTCAATCATGGTGATGGAGTGAAAGTGTCATGTTCAAGAGCAACTTGCTACCAATAAAGTTTCTTCAAAGAAAAATCAGAGAGGCCATCGAAATTATAAAATTTCCTCAGAACCTCAACAGGGACAATGGGAGTGAAATTAGTGGAAATTGGCTTCCCTTGATTAGACAAATAAACCCCTCTAGTCCTTTGGAAGCATAGTATTAGTGTTTTCATATTAATTAATTAATTAATTTT
>APFE030960966.1:91327-115217 GCA_000404065.3 Pinus taeda
TACGCTGAAGCTCTCCTTATAGATTCTAATTAAATTAAATATAAAATTAAGTCAACTGAAATAATAATAACGAGAATTAACATTTGTTAATAAATAAAATAAATAAAAACAATTAAAAGTAATAGATAAAATTTAATTAAATTTAATTATATTAATTAATCAAAATTAATTAATTTAATTTATTTAATTAATCTAATTTAATTTAATTTAACATCAATTTAATTGGATTCCTAATTAAAATTAAATATAATTAGTCAACTATAAATATTAATAAATAACCAAAGATTAACATTTGATTAATAATAATAAATGAAGATTATAAATTTAATTAATTTAATTAATTAATTAATGATTTATTAATTAATTGATTAACTTAGTTATTAATTAAATTAATTAATTGACCTGATTAATAGAAATTAAGGGCTAAATAGGATTAACAATGAGAATATGGTAAATAAAATGAATTATGGATAGAATTAATTAAAAATTCCCAAAAAAAATTTTAAAGGGTTTTAATTAATCAATTTAATTTAAACTAATTAATTAATTATAAATTAATAGTAATTAAACTTATTTATGAAATTAAAATATTTTTAAGTTCTAGGTAAAACAATAGAATAATCAAAGTTAAATAATTAATTTAATTAATTAAAAAATTAATGAAGATAAAATAAAAAAAAAAATTAAAATAAAAAAATCATACATATAAGTGTCGGCTTCTTTATAAAAATTAGGGTTATAAGTTTATTTATACCTAGGTTGAAAGTCTCTTCTCTCAATAAGCTTTCATATTCTATCTGATTTAGTCCTGATGATGGACCCCCTTTTGGGTTTGAAACGTCGACAGAATGAACAGGAAACTGTGGATAATCTGGATCATGCCACTGCAAAGTTTCTTCAAGTTTTCTTCCCAATTTTTCCCCAGTAAGTGTTGACCAGTACCTCTTTATTTTTTTTGAGCTTAAGGAGGATAACATATGCTTCTTCTATAATTTTTCCTTCGGGAAGACCTGTCGCTATGTTTTAACGAGCCTAGCGAAAATGAAACTCATTCTTGTTTTCATGGACAAGTTTGTCGCTATTGGTTTTAACGAGTTTAACGACAAATATAACTGAGTCCTTTTTCAATTTTAGAGAGTCTAAAAAGGGATGGAAAGGAAACTCCAGCAATCCTTTTTCGTCATATAATCCCTTAAGTCTAAAAAAGTATAAATAATACGAAAGGGATGAATTGTTGATAGTTTTAACGAGTCGAACAAGACAAATTCTAGATCGTTTTGTCTAATGATCCCTTAGGTCCAAAAAGATTAAAATCTAGAGGATGGATAGCACTTCTGATCATTTTAATGAGCTGAAGAGGCCAATTGCTCGGCAATCTTTTCATATTTTAGGAGTCAGATGAAAAGAGCTTAAAGGAGACTCGTTTTTTGAGGAACGAGTGATATTTTTGGGTAGTAGCTGGTTCCAGGAAAGGTTTGGAACTCCCCAATCACGACGGTGTAAAGAAGATGGCTAATAGAATCACTCGTTGTAGTTGTTCCTCAAAAGGGGTAAAGAACCAAATGGAGGCGTATGATTGGCTAAAACAGAGTGGAGGTGATGGTAAGAACACGACGAAGGCTCAAAAGTTGATGATAATGCGTTCGCAATGGTTATTTACCAGAGGTGGGTTCATTTTTTAATGAGCTTAAATTCTAGTGGAACATATGCTCATTGCTTGGTTTAATTTTCAACGAGCTTGAACTTTGCTTAAAACTTCTCGTGCCAATCGTATAATAAGGATGTCTCATCAATAGGTTCATTTTTTATGGAGCTTGCACCATTCGAAATTTTTCTTCGGATCCTTTATTTATGTAAGCTAGGAATGACCAATCCTACGAGTTTAAAGGGTTAAGAACCTACAAACTAAGAAAATAAATGGTCGCTTTTCACTTTCATGCAAAAAGGGTTGCGTGCCCCCAGGTATAATGAAGTAGAGTTTCCAGGTTACTCTTCAATTTGAGACAAAACATTTGCTCTGTCGGGAAAGGCCTACCTTCTAATGGAGGTATCGTATTCCAATCTAATCCCATTTTCCTAAACGGATGGGTCTGTCAGACTAGTCATATTCCTACGCGGACACTCACCTTATAACTGAGGTTTTCCTGCCGAAGCAGCCCAGGGTGCATGCCCCCTGGGTTTCAGTCACAATCACCGAATCAATTGCGCTCATCAGGTGGATGGACTGGAGACTGATGAGACATTCCTTGTGTGAAAAGACTAGTCAAGGATGGCATTTGACTATTAGCTGTGTGTGAGCCGGGGAATGAAAGCTGGTCTACGAGCTAGACCATTCTGCCTTCATGCGGAAAACACATCACTCGAAAGAGCGAGGAGACAATGGCTCCCATGCTATAAATGTAGTCACACTCAAGGAGTAGATTGTAATCTAAAGGTCCTTGGACTACCATTACATTCAAATAGATAGTCTTCTTTCTCAAAGTTATAGGCAAATTTGGAAGGATCCCTAACGGTCAACTGGTTCCTTTGTTGAAGCCTGTCAGATTTCGCATCTCAGGTAGAAGCGATGGTGAACTAAGCACTTTCCAAGAAGTTGAGGAAAGGATACTCACAGAAGCCCCTTCATCTATGATAGTACCGACCATGACCATTCTGTAAGCTTGTACTATGATTCAGAATGGTACATTAGATGGTAGACAGGGTCTACCTAGTAGATTCCAATTGAAGGAAACGACTAGGTTGCTTGGAGGTGGGACCGAGTAAACAGTCGGATACATCTCCGATGAACTTCCTTCCTATGGTAAAGGAATGGGTAAATTATCCCCATGTTCACCGGAGTCTGTGCTCATGAAGAGAATTTGAACAATGTCGTTCTTGTTCTCCTTGGTGACTATATCATCTGAAGGTAGACCTTCTAAAGAAAAAACTGGGTTGACTCCCATCTCGACCTGTTGACTTTGGTTCAATGTGGACTCAGAGGGTTTATCTTCAATGATAGATGCTTCGACTGACCACAAAGGTGTGTCGGTCAGATTCTCAACTAGTGATGGACTCAGCAAGAGTTTCTTGTATCCAGGAGGAAGCCATACCAGTGAAGCAAGACAGTTATCCAAGACTCTTTTAGCTTCATCTAGGAAGGGACAATGGTGGATGGCATGATTGCTTTCACATAGTCTACAAGGAATTTTAGATCTTCCTTTTTGTCCGGTGACTTTGTTTTCACTAGTTGACATCGTCCTTTCAATATGATCGTCCGAGGTTGAGGACACCGGATTGTGCAAGCAGGGAGACTAGTCCCTTAAGATCTATGGGATGCAAGGACAATCTCGATGATAGTGGTACCCTTTACAAATGACACATGGAGATTTAGGTTTGGACACATCAGTGTGTGGATTTTCACTAGATGATGTATGGTTGCCCCTTTTGGCCATTGGCTCCTTCTTCTTCTTTTCCTTCCCTTTCTTCTTCTTCTTGGCTACTTGGCTTTTAGTTTTACCAACTTTACCAAGTGAAGAGGAAGGAGGAGAGGGAGAAACAAATGAGGTAGAAGGTTGGGGGGTAAATTTAGTATCATCTGGTTGCTGATTCGATTGCTTAGGAATCACGGTGCTTTGAACGACAGAGGTCGAGAAGAGCCATATTGGTAGGCCAATCTTCAGTCCTGGAAGGGACAATGTGGCCATATGAGGTGCACCAACATCTCCTCAAGAGGAGAAAGGACTAGGATTTCTCCCAAGGGGAAATCCTTGGTTGGTGGACTCCATTTTCTCAACCTAAGATCAACAAGGGAACAATGATGTTATTTCGATTAAAAAAAAAATTATAACGCTTTGACACAACTTGCTTTTTCAATTTTTAAGAGTTGAGAAAAAGCTAAAGATGACTCTAGTTGCCTTCGATTTTTAATGAGCCTTAAGTGACAAGTGCTCAGATGGACCTTTTCCTTTAAGGAGCCTGAAAAGGAATGAAAGAGACTGCTCTAGAAATCTAGACAGAGGGGTTACCAAACCAATCACAAAACTGCAGAATACATTTTACGGTACGACAGTCAATCTTCCCGAATGTTGTGTTCAGTGCATTGCGATCAATAGGGTGGTAGACACAGCTTCCTAAGGATAAAGGATATCACCTATTGTCGTCTCCCAGTATATACTCGACGGCACATGGGAGCACAAGTTCGTACTAACACTTGTCATCTCAAAGAGGAGGAATCACCCAACCTACGATGAAAGATATAGTTACCAGGCTTTACGACGTCGGAATACGTCTCTAGCCTAGAATTCTAAATGCTGTGCATTAGGTTCCAAAGCGTTTTTATGTTCATTGAATTTATCTTATAGTTGATCTTTCTTAAGAAGTTTTCCTTTAAGGTTCACCACGTGATGTAGATATACAATTCCTAAAAAAAAATCTAGGATGATAAACAATCATTTACTCTTCTTTTTGCAATGAAAATCCTAGCTACTAAAGAAAGAGAAGCGAGATTCTTTCAACATAGAGCAGAGAGCACACACTAGATTCACTATCCTAAATCAAAATCATTAAGTAGTCTAAATGCAAATGCACATGCATGTATTTGTTTTCTGCTTTCTTAATGTGTAAATGACAAAAAGAATGCTAAGTACAAATCTGAATTATCTTTTCTCTCAAAGTGACAGTACTAACAATTTTCTCTTCAAAATACGAAAGGAAGATAAAGGCGACTATTTGCGATTTCAATTGAGAACTGCTTTTGACACTTGAAATACTTATAATTCAAATCAAATACAAGAGTAACAGTGTAACCAACTATCAAAAAGAGTAGGATTCTTTTCTTTGACTGAAATCGACACTTGTGACACTTCCAAATCAAAAGACGACAGTTTGATTAAGCTACTTTTTTGTAAAGGAGAACTGTAAATGGCGAAAAATACATAAAAACATTTACAATTCTTTGTATAATGGAGGTTGAATAATGCAAAGGAAGGGAGTTTCAACAGTGGTATACTGATCACAAACAACAAAACTGCTGAATAACGCTGAAGAGAGTGAAGAAAAACCAAAATTTGGAGGCAGAAATAGTCTTATCTGAGCATCGCACCTGTAACACGGGGAAACAGGGATGCATCTCGCCTACTACACACAGGAGGTGCGATGCATCTAGATTGCCTAAAGGATATAGTGCGATGGTCCAGGGATGAGACTTTAACTTGTTTTTTGGTCACAATTTGTAGCTTAGTTCATGGATTTAGGTTGAGCTAATGATAGCCAGTAAATACAAATCATAGGGGTTGATCTAATGAGGCTACTTGAGCCACCACCAGTGAAATTATGATGTTTGCAAATCAATTGTTTAGTTTATAAAAAAAACCCAGAGATGGACTTAAGCAGCATTGATCTACTTTGCAGTTACATAGCAAAAGTAGTTCAAAGGCTAGCTAGCTTGACTTCAGGCTCCGTCTGTAGTTTATAAAGCAAAAAAATATAAATAAGCAAACAAGCTATTCAATCCCCAGTGGAGTCGCCATTTTGTTATCGGGAAATCTAGTGTCTATTTAGAGCTACTAGTCCCACTAAGACGGGTAGCTATCTTAGAAAAAACAAACTAAAGTCACTTGCCTTTTCCTTTATGAGAAGTAGATAAGAGAGAAGGAGAGTGTACAAACCGCAGTTTCTCACTTGGCTCCTTGCTTGTTTCCTCTCCCCTTTGATAGATCTTTGCTGCTTCTCCCTTCCTTACCCCGCTTCAAAGAGCACCTGTAAAGTCAAAGCAGCATAATACCATTAAAGTACAGAGGTATACAATCATAAACAATATAGGACTAGATATATATTGACCACACAAATGCATATATCAAATCAAACATACAAGAGTGTGGAGGAAAACTCAAATAGCTTTATTGATAGAAAGAGTAGAAGAGAGGATTACAACCCATTGATCTAACCCAGTGTCATCCTCCCAACATGAAAGCCCTTCTTCACCTCATGAAAAGCTTAGATCACCCAACACTATGATGTTCCACAAAGAAACCAACAACACTTCCTTACTAGATGCAAAATTCCAGCCTTTGGATGTCTGGGATGAGGGATCCATATATAGATGTTTGCAGGTGGGTGAGTCAGTCTCTGGGATTTTGATTAGTGTCCTCTCTCTGATAGTTTTTGTTTCCACTTGGAGATTCATGATCTCTTACTCATCCCTGGGTGAATTCAAAGAGGCAAGTGTCAAATGGGCAGTTTCTAGAAGATTCTCTGGGTTTCCACCTAGTCAACTACTTTTTCCATTTGTCTGCTCTCGCTCATCGCACCCCACAAAAGGTCTTTCCAGTATGCATCGCACTTTTTGCATGTGGAAAGTGAGATGCATCACACCCTTCGCACTGAGCAGTTTTTCATGGAGAACTTTTGGGAGATGATATAATCAGCTGACCTTGCTCCTTTAGGGTATGAAACAACATTTTTAGGGACTTAGAAGCCCTTAGTTTATGGACATATGTGATTGGGGTTGCAGTGCCAAAATATTTCTATAACAAGGATTGATCCTCTGCTTGGGGGAATTCATGTATAAGATAGGCCTGGTACTACCACATAGCCAGAGAGGAACACTCCAGTTATTTCTCGAGTCCTCTTCTAGTCGGAAGATAATATTGAGGTAGAAGAACTCTTAGAGCCGTTAGCAGCTTTGAATTCTCCTCTGCCTTCTGATCATCCAGACGTAGTATTATATGTTTTGACTCTGACACATAGACCTTCAAGTCCAAGTCACCTCACACACATCCCTTTGATGACCACTGCTGGGAGCATGGCATCCACTGTGAGTGCTAAAGGTACGCAAAATCCTATATCGGTACAAGGGGGAGGAACCATTTCGATCCCTTCTACATCTTTATTTGGGTCTACTACTAGCACGTATTTTTTTGGGTCTACTTCCATTTTTTCGATGAGTGGAAGTTCCCAAGTGCATGCATCCAGCTCTGGATTCTTCCCTTTTGGCATGCCTTCTCTAGGTATTCTTTCTGTTCCATTAAGTGTACCATTAACTGCCTCCACATCCATGATGAGTGGATCATCATCTTTTCAGGATTTTCCTTTTGTAAGTGGTCATTTACCACATTCCAATCTGACAATAGGATCTATGCCTTTTTCCTTTACGAATCAAGGCAGCAATCCCTTTCAGGGTTGGAATAATCCTGCAGTGAACGTCACGGGAGCTGGGAATCCATTTTCTGGACAACAAAGGAATATGTCATACTCCTCAATTAGTTCATTTCAAACTTTTCCACCCTTAGCTAATGCCTGGAACCCTTACCAAGGGTTGTCCACTCCTTATAATAATGCATTAGGGGGGAAATTTTCCGGTTACGGAGGTGCTTCGGCTGGAGTTGGTCAAACTCTGATTTTTACTAGACCACAAGGGTCACCTTTTGGTTCAACGGGTTCTGCTAGTTACTTCGGGCAGCCTCGTGCCTTTCAAAATCCAGGCCAATATTTTTAGAACTTTGGGAACTCCACCCAATCTGGGTGGAATCCCCAAGGTCCTCCCAGACTTCCTTTTCTAGCAACACTGAATTTGCCAGATCTCACAAAATTGACAAATGATCCAATCAGATACAATCTGGCCTGGCCTAGCCTCCGGTCCCAACCAAACTCCCATCGGATATTCCAAAGTTTGAGGGGAAGGGCGGTGAAGACCTAGGCAACCATGTAACCACATTCCATTTATGGTGCTCATTAAATTCCCTCATCGATGACTCAATTAGTTTGAGACTTTTTCAACGCACCTTAACTGGCAATGTAGCCAAGCGGTATATAGAGCTGCTAGGGGGTGGCTTTACATATTTCACTGATTTGGCTAACAATTTTCTAAACCATTTCCAGTTGCCCATCCGTTATGATGTCAGAATTGAATTTCTGGCCAATTTCTGTCAGGATACGGCAACTCATATCTCTGATCATATTCAACAATGGAGATGAAGAAAGAGGCTCATTAAAGCCAAAATTCCTCCTTAATACCGTCTCAAATGGTTTTTGAAATCGTTACGACCTAAGATTTCCAAGGATGTCTATTTGTCCAGAGTCTATTTTGAAGAGCAAGCTATTTTTCGGGCCCAGCAGTTAGAATTGATTTACTCTCAGTCTGGGATTCTTCAGAAAATATTGCCTGATGCTCCTAGGACTAAGGTTGATATAGCCAAATCGAAGCTAGGTTCAATGTGGTGAAACTTTTCAACCAATTCCAGCACTTGTCTTTACAAATTGTTTCTTCCAATCAGGCCGCACTGTCTATTACTCCACCTTCTCAACCTTCTTCCGTAAACGTCGTTCAGGCTTCTAACCCCAAAGGAAATCAAAATTTTGATGGGAAGAAGAAGGGACGAGGTAAAAAGAATAATCAAGATGGGAAGGGTAATGCAAATAAGCCTAGCAATAATACTGGTGAGGGTGGAAAAGAGTCTAAGAAGAAAGTTAAGTTTCCATGCAAGCTATGGAGTGGGGACCATTTGACTCATCTCTGCCCAAGAATTCAAGATGCTCACCGCTTGTTAGTGCAGCAACGGTCTTCTAGCTCCCAGGCTATCTTAACTAACCCTTTCCCCCAAGGGTAGCAATTGCTTGCTAGCACGAATTCAAACCCTGGTACCTCTGCAAGGGGAAACCGGCAGGGGGACCATTCCTCAAATGTTTTTATGGTGGGTTCTCACGTCAATGTGGCCACATGGTCACCTGATTATTGTGATGCTGAAACATCCCAAGATAAAACTATTCCCGGAACTAAAGACCCACTTCATATTGAGCGACCCTCTGTCGAGTCTATACCTCGGATACCGAAAGGTTCTGCCAAACGCGCGACTATCAACCCTAATGCTAGGGCAGCTTATAATTACTCCACTATGGAGGATTTGGCTCAAATTCCATGTGCTATGTCTACTTTAGAGGTACTACAGTGATGTCCAGCTCAACAAAGTGATTTTCTTTCAGTGATAGGGGAAATTGATCCAAACAATTCCTTAGTGCTCACTTTTGACATGCTCAATGTCAAAAAGAGACTCCCTCATCATATATCTTTTGAAATAAAGTCTACTTATCGGAAAAATAACATTTTTCGAACCGTTATTGATGAAGGAGCTTCCACGTGCGTCATGTCGATGTCATGTTGGAAGGCCATTGGATCGCCTTCGGCTGTTCCTTCACCTACACTCTTGACAACATTTGACGCTCATTCTCATAGGCCACACAGGATTATCCCAGCCTTTCCTATATGTGTTGGAGGGAAGGTCGTTAACATCGAAGTAGAAATCGTCAATGCCAACCTAGATTACAATCTCCTCTTGGGATGAAATTGGATTTATGAAATGGATGTCATTGTTTCGACTATATTTCGAGTCCTTTGTTTTCCTCATGAGGGGAAAATTGTTAAGGTTGATCAATTGGATTATTCTCTAGTTGACCCTCGAGCAAATTCGAATTCTCCTGTTCTGTTGGTGGATAAGCCTTGTCAACCTACCGAGAATCTAGGAGTTGGGATGCATTCTTCATTGATGGGTACATTTGATTTTCCCGCTACTATAGCTATAATCAATGTCATTTCATCCTCCAAAGAGTCTTCATGCTAAGAGTTCTTATGGACTTGTTATTTTTCAGACCCTTGGACCTTGCCTTCGCCTACTACCACATTAGATGAAGGAAAAGTGGGTGGAATGGCATTCCCCATGTCTGCAACAAATCTTAGATGCCAGTCTATCGTGAACTCTGCAGATGACCATCCTACTCCTTTTTTGGAGGAAGAATTAAATGGAGATGTGGCCCCAACTTGGACCCTTGACTCTACTTCTTCTATGGATTGCTTAGATATGATTTTACGATTGGATGAAGAAATATTAGAAGCAATGATGGGTGTAGAACGACCTTGGAAAGACTTACACCATCATTCATATTTTATTCCCCCATTGCGAGAAGTCGAGTCCAGATTTTCCAATCTGCTTACTAGTGATGTTTGTATGGTTTCAAACCCTTTGGCTCCAGCACACATTCATTCCAAAGGTAACATGTCGATCATTTCAAATACTGTACCAATAAACATCTCTAGTAACCCTAGCATGACAGAAAATGATTTCATCAGAGCCGAGTGTTCCCCTAAAGAGATCCAAATTTACACCAACCTCTTCAAAGAGTTTCGAGATGTATTTTCTTGGTCTTATGAAGAAATGCTTGGTATTGACCCATCCATTGTTCAACATGAGATCAATAAGCATGAAAATGCTAAGCTGATTCGTTAGAAGCTTTAGCCGATCAATCCTAGGAAAGCAGCAGTTATTAAAGCTAAAGTAGAAAAGCTGCTCAAGGTGGGTTTCGTATGCCCCATTCCCCTAACGGATTGGGTTTCTAATCTAGTCCCAGTTGATAAAAAACAAGGAACGATATGTGTATGCATTGACTTTAGGGATTTGAACAAAGCTTGTCTGGAAGATAATTACCCCACATCCTTTATTGATCAGATAGTTAATGAATGTATGGGTAATGAGATTTTTTCCTTCATGGATGGATTCTCCAGTTATAATCAAATATCTATCCATCCAAAAGACTAGCATAAGACAGCTTTCACATGTCCCTGGGGTAACTTTACGTACAAAAATATGCCTTTTGGTCTTAAAAATGCTGGAGTGACATTTTAGCAGGCCATGTCATACGCTTTCCACGACATCAAGCATGTCATCAAAGCATACTTACATGATTTAGTTGCTCATTCTCGAAAGAGAATCTATCATCTTGGTCACCTTCGATTGGTTTTCGAAAGATGTCTTTTTTACAAGATCCGATTGAATCCAAATAAATGCATTTTCGCGGTTACATCAGGTCGGTTGTTAGGGTTCATCATGTCAATTGAAGGGATTTGAGTTGATCCCTTCAAGGTGGGGGAAATAGTTCAGTTGCCTCCCCCTCCTCCATACGACAACTTCAAAGTATTTAGGGGAAGGAAAATTTCTTGAGACATTTTATAGCGAACTATGCTGAGATAACAAAGGGTTTATGCGTTTGCTTAAGAAAGGAGTTCCATTTCTATGGGATGACTTTGCACAACGATCTTTCTTTATATGAGTACAAGGGTTGTTGCGGCCCGGGTTGACCTTGTTGTTGCAAGGGCTGGCCTTGTTGCTGTAAAGGTTATCCTTGCGGCTACAGAGGTTGACCTTGCGAAGGCATAGGTTGGGAATCTTGGTGAACAAATTGCTACTACGGCTGCAAGGTTTTTTGCGGCTATTGCAAGGGTTTCCCTTTCGGTTGCTGCAGTTGTCCTTGCTACTGTAGTGTCTGCCCTTACTACTATAAAGGTGGCTCTTGTAGCTACGAAGGTTTCCCATGATGCTGCAAGGGTTTCTCTTGTTGTGGCAAGGGTATGTGAACAATTCCTAGAGCAATACCTTAAAAATTCCCAAATTGGATCTCATCATATCCACCAATCACGGCGGTTGGACCAGGTTGAACATAGGGTGTAGCTTGAGGGATGTAAGGTGGCTTTACCATTGCTTGTGAACCATATGGAACATGAGGTTGGAATGGACCCTAATCCACATATGGCTGTTGGTACTTGATGCTACTTGATCCAGATGGACTAGCAAGGTTCGGCTGCTGGTACTGGACATTACTTGATCCAATTGGACCAGTAGGGTTCTGAATAACACCATAAGAGGATTGGTTCATTCCAACGACATGAGTTTGTGAGCCGCTCATGTTGGTTTCACCAGACATCATCAAAAGATTCAGGCTCTACCCCCCAGGTGATGGCACGGGTTGTCCACTTACTAGAGGGGTCAAAGAACTGACTAAGACTTGGCTCAAAATCGTTGGTTGAATTGGAAGAGTCAGTTGAAACAATGAAACAAATTGATTCGGAATAGTGGGTTGCACCGAAACTGATGTAACTTCAAAATGCACAATCGGTTGAGAGGTCGGGTTTTGAATGAATGGACCTGAAGTAGGCATAATACCACATGACCAGATATGGTTGTGATATAATGACGAAGCACTAGGAGTGATTGAAACCAACTGAGCTAAAAAAACATAATCACGAGGTAACTCAGAGTGGACACTAGTCAAAATTCTTCCTGTGTAAGGGAAACTTTTAGGAGGGAATGGATATCCCTACTCATCATCAACACGATGAGTGTGTGTAGAAGAAACCTATGAGTGACCCAGAGAGGAGATTGGGACATCACCTTCTAATTCCATGGGTAGAAAAAACAATGACATACAGCTAAAGATGTTCGAGGGGATAATTCCAAAGGAATACCTGGTTGATCGTACGGACTGTATGGATGCTGCGGTGATATCACAATAGGATCGAACAAAGGATTCAGAGGGAAAACAACCAGTGCTTGCTGACCTTCAGGAGTTGGATAGGATTATCCAGAGATTCCAGGCTATATTCGTAAGATGACCTAGTATTTGATGGGGTAGGAAGAGATGACAAAGGTTGAATACTTAAAAAAAATTCCAATTTCAACACCTTGATCCTCTAGTGACTGCGGGAATTTGGGAAGAGGTTCTGTTGGCATTATGACACAGATTTGGCACTATGACACAGGTGTTGTCCTTGATGGCAACTCACTCAGATGACAGATCACAATTCAGACTCTGAGAATGAAGAAAGAGAGGTATATGCAGGTTCCTCACTGACCAAGCCGCGTGTACATGCGAGTTCGCAGACCAAAAGCCGTGTATAGTGTACACATGCACTTTCATGGAAGGAAATGTGTGTACATGTTGGAAAACTTAGTTTTGGTCCATGGTATTTGGTCCATGGTATTGGTCCAAGGTATCCTATCTGAAGTGTTGACCCCAGGTGTTTGGTCCAAGGTATTGGTTCTAAGTGGTTTTGGTCCATGGTATTGAGTAAGGCCTAAGATTATATAAGGAGGAGAAGATCATTAAGCAAAGGAACTCATGTATTGAATATCTAATGAAGAGCAAGATCTACAATACAAGTTATTGGGTTATGGTGCACAGCTAGATCTGAATCAAGGATGAACCTTAGCGCTTGAGGAAGGATAATATCTAATGATGGGTCAAGTCTTAAAGCTTGAAGTGAAGTATCTTTGTGTGTTTTGATCTTTTATTTGAATAACTAGCGCATGTTATAGACTATAAATATGATGATATGGGTATAACTGAAGTTTGGAATTATTGTAAAGATTAAATCATCATTTATAGATCTGTACGCAAGTTCACTTAGAAAAGGCGCATATACACACTCGTTCTGCATATCGAAACATCATATACATCTTAAAATTTATTTGCAGATCTGTACGTAGGTTCGCCTTGAGAAAAGTGTGTATGCACACAGGTTCAACACATTGAAGTAGTGTATACCTCATAAAATATGCTTTAGCTACTTCTGGTTGCTGTTACAGTGTTCTAGGTCCTGGTTACTGTATTTTGGTTACAGCATTCTGAAAAGTGATTGATTGATGCAGTTGTGGTTGGTGCAAAGGATATTTATTGATGCAAATGTATTTGATGTTTGAATGATGTTATTGATGGATCCAGTCTAAAAATTTATGAAACATGGACCCTGGAAGAAAAGAGAAGGTTGTAGCCTTTTGTAAGCCGGCATCTATGTACTAGTAAACATATCAGCTAATACAAGAGCTAGGGGGTTGTAGCTCCCTTCCAGGAGACGCTGGAAAATGAGAGAAGGTTGTAGCCTTCTATAGGTAGAAGCCTGGGTACTGGTATAAGACTACACCAATACAAACATTGTAAAAAGAAGTTTCTTATTAAAAAGAAGATAGAGACGATTGCAGTAAATGGTTTTCACCCACATTGGGTTTCCACCTTATATCTTGTGTTCATGTGTGTGTGACTATTTATTTTGTTTTACTGCACCTGGTTACTATTTATATGGTTCTAATGCACTGATTAAAGATCAACATATGATAAATTAACTGAATCATAGGTTTGTAGGATATATGCTAGTTGCCTTAAATACAGTTGCATATACACGCAAGTTCCATTAACTGAAGTAGCATATATGAATCTGATTATGGAAATGAAATATTATTGACTTGATAATACTGATTCACCCCCCTCTCAGTATTATTTCCAACAATTGGAATTAGAGTAGGTCCTTCAAAAGAAGCCTGATCGCTTGAAGGAAGATCTATCATCATGAGTAACTGTGAAAGAGAGGGATCCATTAGACCACCAATATTTGATGGGAGAAAATTCATTTATTGGAAGGTAAGAATCACAGCCTATCTTCAATCTCTTGGAACAGATGTTTGGGAAATCGTGGAAGGAGGATATACATTTCCATCAGCAATTCCTACAGATACAGCAGGTAAAAAGCAATATGAAACCAATGCCAAGGCTGTCAATACATTATTGGGGAGTCTCTCACAATCATAATTTTTCAAAGTTATGCAGCTCACAACCGCCAAAGAAATATGGGACAAGATCGTTCTAAGTTATGAATGATACAATCAGGTAAAACATGCAAAATTGCAATCACTCGAAATTTAATATGAAACTCTCAAAATGCGCAATGATGAAAGTATCGCTAGTTACTTCTTACGTATAGATGAGATTGTTAATTGCATGAAGAACTTGGGTGAAGAGATAAAAGAAGTTACTTTAGTTGAAAAGGTTTTAAGATCCTTATCTACTAAGATTGAATCAAAAGTATCTGCCATAGAAGAAAAGCAGGATCTTCAGACTATTACTATGACACAACTGCACAGAATCTTAACTACTTTCGAAATGAGAAAAGGAGGTCCATCAGATATGAAAGAAGCCGCATTCAAAGCTTCAAGAAGAGAAGAACTCAATGAATCAGGACATATTTCAGAAGGAGAGGTAGAAGCAAACTTTGTCAAGAGCCTTCAACAAGGTTCCAGGAGATTTAGAGGTAAACTACCTTTCAAATGTTTTTCTTGTGGAAGAGTTGGTCATTATGCTACCAAATTTCTTCATAAAGATAAGCTTGATAAAGGTATGGAATCAACAAAATGGAATAGAAAACAAAGTGTAAGCAAGAAGTGCTACTATACTCATGAAGATAGAGAAGGTTTATCAAATAGTGATGAAGATGAAAATAGATGATTTCTTGGATGCTTTAGATGAAGATGACCTTTATGAAGAAATCTCTAAACTCAAAATCTATTTAGAAGAAAAGAATATGATTATAGACACTCTGACACTCCAACTTGTTGAAAGAGAAAAACACAATGAGAAACTAGAATGTGAAATTGTGGGTCTAAGAAAGGATATTGAGAAAACAAAAGCTCTCAATCTTAGATTTACTAAAGGATCAGAAACCTTAAATGAAATTATCAAAGTACAGTGTTTCCTTTGATAAAGACAGGTCTTGGATATACTGAAGAAGCATCCTAGGCACAGAAGCCATCAACCTCCACTAAAAGCTATCTTGATGCAGCAAATAGCAGTGAACATTTTGACAATCGAAAACAAAGGCATAAAGTAGATCACCAGGTAAATCAAGCTCAATTTACTTCAAGGATGAACAGAAGCTACAAACTTCAGGTAAATCATACTCAATCTGCTTCAAGAATGAATATCAATAGCAACTGCAATCACCAGCTTAGTCGATTTGATAATCGCATCAACTTCTTTAATGGCCAATGTTTTTCATGTCATAATGTTGGACACAAAGCTACTCAATGTGTTGCTTACAATACCATCATGACTAGAGAAGCACAAAATCAAAGGAATGTGATGGGGATCATGAAAAGGATGTAAAATAACTTTTCACTTCTTGAAAATGAAATATAATGCCCTATCTGCAACAACTTTGGTCACGAAGAATCTGAAGGCAAGAGTAAATTTCGGCAAACATCTCAGAAGGACCAAACTTCATTAAATCCCAAAATATGGAGAAAGAAAGAACCACAAACAAAAAGATGTGGTATAGCCTTGTATGCAAAAGGACAAGAAAATCAGTGGTACATCAACAGTGGATGCTCGAAACACATGACAGGTGATAAAGAAAAACTTCAATCATATAATGCCCTAGAAAAAGAAAAGAAGGTCTCATTTGGAAATGACACTCCTGCTATCATAAAAGGTAAAGTTTATGTTCTTTTAAAAGAAAAAGTTAAAGCTAGGAATGTTATGTATGTTTATGGTCTAAAGCATAACCTGTTGAGTGTTAGTCAAATGTGTGATCAAGGAAATGAAGTAGTATTTCGATCAAATGGATGTTTGTTCTTTAGCTTGATACCGGAGAAACCGTGATCAAAGGTATAATAACTCCAAACGACTTACATATACTCAAGGGAGGACAACAACAGTGCTATCTAGACAAAAATGATGAACACTGGCTATGGCACAAAAGATTGGGGCATCTAAGCTTCTATCAAATAAGAAAAGAAAGAAATTCTAGGTTGTTCGTGATCTTCTTGATATCAGCATTCCAAAAAATACAATATGCAAATCATGTCAATTTAGTAAGCAAACCAGGTCGCAATTCCCTGAAAAGGAAGGATCAACTAGTAAGCCTCTTGAACTTGTTCATACTGATTTATGTGGTCCATCAAGGAAAAATTCACCTTGTGGAGAGGAATACTTTATATTGTTCATTGATGATTTTTCCAGAATGTGTTGGATAGGGATTTTAAAGCATAAAGATTAAGCATTTTTAAAATTCAAAGCCTTCAAAGCCCTAGTTGAAAATGAATCATATCACAAAATCAAATGTCTCATATATGATTGAGGAGGGGAATTTACCTCGGATGAATTCTTTGACTTTTGTAAAGAACATGGAATAAAAAGGAAATTCTCCGCTGCAAGGACTCCTCATCAAAATGGAGTGGTAGAAAAGATGAACATAAATGTTCAACAAATGGCTCGTGCTATGCTAGATGAGTCTGGAACTCCTACAACCTTCTGGGGTGAAGTTGCATTCACTATCATCACTATTCTCAACAAAGAAAATGTTGGAGTAAACAACACTCAAACTCCACATGAACTTTGGTATGGTAAGACTCCTACCGTAAAATACTTCAAAGGTTTTGGAAGCAAATGTTACATCAAAAGGGTTGATGAAAAACTTGGAAAGTTTGAACCCAGAGCAGATGAAGGCATTCTCCTTGGTTACTCTTCCCATAGTAAAGGATATAAGTGTTATAACAAAAGACTTGGGAAACTTATTGAAAGTATTGATGTTGTGGTTGATGAAGCATGCAAAAATCCAAAGGAGGTAAAAATTGAAGATTGTGGAGGAGATGAGGATTATCCTTCCACATCAAATCAGATTAATTCTGAATAAGAAACCAATCAAGCACTAGAAGAATAGATAACAGCAGAAGAAAATACTTCATCTAGGTATGTTCAGAAAAATCATCCAGAGACTCAAATTTTGGGATAGAAAGAGGTAGGTGTGTAGACAAGAAGAACTATTACAGAAGCTTCAAGCTATCTAGCATTGCTTTCCTCCATCGAACCTCAAAATGTAAATGAAGCATGCAAAGATGAATTATGGGTCAAGGCCATGAATGAAGAGCTTGAGCAGATTGAAAAGAATAATACTTGGGAATTAGTTCCTTGACCTCATGATAAGAATATCATAGGAACCAAATGGATATTCAAAAACAAGCTGAATGAAAACGGAGAAGTTATTAGAAACAAGGCCAAACTTGTTTGTAAAGGGTATGCTCAACAAGATGGTATAGATTTTCAAGAAACTTTTCCACCTGTTGCTAGACTTGAAGCCATAAGAATGTTCCTTTCTCTTTCTAGCTTTCAAAAATTCAAAGTATACCAAATGGATGTAAAATATGCCTTTCTTAATGGGGAATTAGAAGAAGAAGTATATATTGAGAAACCAAATGGATTCATTCTTGGAAATGATCCAAAACTTGTATGCAGACTCAAAAAGGCTCTCTATGGTCTAAAACAAGCTCTAAGGGCCTGGTATTACCGTCTTGACAAATATCTCCATCAACAAGGTTTTTCAAAAGGATCAGCTGATAGCAATCTATATATAAAGATTGACAATAATAAATTGCTAATACTTGTTGTGTATGTTGATGATATCATTTTTGGTAGCAATGAAGAAGCCATGAGTCAAAACATTGCTTTGGTAATACAGCAAGAATTTGAAATGTCCCTGCTTGGTGAGCTCACATATTTTCTTGGCCTACAAGTTCAACAAAAGAAAGATGGTATTTTTCTGTCACAAACCAAGTACCTCAAGTAGATATTGAAAAAATACGGCATGGAAGATTCTAAACCAATATGTACCCCTATGGTAACAAGATGCAATCTCAACTCAAATGATGAATCAACAGCAGTACATCAACCAACATACAGATCCATGATTGGCAGTCTGCTTTATCCAACAGCTACCCGACCAAACATCATGCATGCAGTGTGAATAGTTGGAAGATTCCAAGCCAATCCAAAGGAATCACACCTTCAGGCAGTCAAAAGGATTTTCAAATATCTTCAAGGAACACAAAATTTTGGTTTATGGTACCCTAGAGATACAGATCTTACACTTCATGCATATACAAATGCAGATTGGACAGGAAGCATTGATGACAGAAAAAGCACTAGTGGTGGTGCATTCTATATGGGTTCCAGATTAGTATCTTGGTTCAGCAAGAAGCGAAGTTCAATGGCATTATCTACAGCTGAGGCAGAATATGTGGTTGTTGCATCTTGTTGCACACAACTCCTTTGGATGATGCAAACATTGCAAGACATTCAGATCACATGTACTCCACCCATCTCCATTCTATGTGATAGTACAAGTGCAATCAGTATTTCAAAGAATCTAGTCATGCATTACAAGACCAAGCATATACCCATCAAATATCATTTTCTACGTGAATAAGTGCTTGAACAAAAGGTCAAATTGGAGTATGTTCACTCCAGAGAATAGGTTGTTGATATATTCACCAAACCACGGCCCAGAGAAACATTTGAATATCCCAGATAGAAGCTAGGAGTAGTTTATGCATCATCTTGCAGTTAAAACTCACCTGTTTCAGAGAAAAGTGGTTATACGCAAGTTCCATGAAGTGTATCCACGTACATACACCGTTTTCTATGGATATAGTCGTGTATATGTTGGTTTGAAGAAAATCAGTGGGCCAGACTCAGGATGAAAGTAGTCTAATATGGGTCTGACAGTGATCATCTGGCACAGGGGGAGCATATACTTCTAATAATGCATCGTTGGAATTATCTTAGAAGATCTTGGTACAAATTCACAATCATTTTTTATTCAGGTGGAACATGTTTAGGGGGAGATCACGGTTGCTGGTCTGGATGGTGATTGATAGATATTGTTGATGATATTTGCTAATAACTGTCATGGTCTTGCTTTAGATATTTGGTCTCTATGTCATGTATATATTTTCATCTCAAGGTCATGAAACGACCTATTTTGTTTCCCCACTATGCATGGGATGGATGATGTAATGTTCTTGTTTTGACATGTATAAACATTTGGTATATCCCCACTTGGTTTGGAGATGGATGTATGTATGAGTCATTGGTGATAGGAAGGTCATTTATGATGTATAGAGTCATGTTCTTCTTTTAGAACATCTTTTTGCAGACCTTGTTTATTTTCAAGGGGAGCATGGACTCGAGCATGGAGCCCAATTAGCACTCTTTAGCATATCAGAGCTTTCAGCATGTAATCAAGGGGAGCATAAACCTTTGCCCTTTATGACACATATTTGGCTGATGCAAACATTGGATGATGCAAACATTACAAGACATCAGATCACATGTACTCCACCCATCTCCATTCTATGTGATAGTACAAGTGCAATCAGTATTTCAAAGAATCTAGTCATGCATTACAAGACCAAGCATATACCCGTCAAATATCATTTTCTACGTGAACAAGTGCTTGAACAAAAGGTAAAATTGGAGTATGTTCACTCCAAAGAATAGGTTGTTGATATATTCACCAAACCACAGCCCAGAGAAACATTTGAATATCCTAGACAGAAGCTGGGAGTAGTTTATGCATCATCTTGCAGTTAAAACTCACCTGTTTCAGAGAAAAGTGGTTATACGCAAGTTCCATGAAGTGTATCCGCGTACATACACCGTTTTCTATGGATATAGTCACGTATATGTTGGTTTGAAGAAAATCAGTGGACCAGACTCAGGATGAAAGTAGTCTGATATGGGTCTGACAGTGATCATCTGGCACAGGGGGAGCATATACTTCTAATAATGCATCGTTGGAATTATCTTAGAAGATCTTGGTACAAATTCACAATCATTTTTTATTCAGGTGGAACATGTTTAGGGGGAGATCATGGTTGCTGGTCTGGATGGTGATTGATAGATATTGTTGATGATATTTGCTAATAACTGTCATGGTCTTGCTTTAGATATTTGGTCTCTATGTCATGTATATCTTTTCATCTCAAGGTCATGAAACGACCTATTTTGTTTCCCCACTATGCATGGGATGGATGATGTAATGTTCTTGTTTTGACATGTATAAACATTTGGTATATCCCCACTTGGTTTGGAGATGGATGTATGTATGAGTCATTGGTGATAGGAAGGTCATTTATGATGTATAGAGTCATGTTCTTCTTTTAGAACATCTTTTTGCAGACCTTGTTTATTTTCAAGGGGAGCATGGACTCGAGCATGGAGCTCAATTAGCACTCTTTAGCATATCAGAGCATTCAGCATGTAATCAAGGGGAGCATAACCCTTTGCCCTTTATGACACATATTTGGCACTATGACACAGGTGTTGTCCTTGATGGTAACTCACTCAGATGACAGATCATAGTTCAGACTCTCAAAATGAAGAAATAGAGGTATACACAGGTTCCTCATTGACCAAGCCACGTGTACAAGTGGGTTCGCAGACCAAAAGGCGCGTATAGCGTACACACGCACTTTCACAGGAGGAAAGGCGCGGACATGTTGGAAAACTTAGTTTTGGTCCGTGGTATTTGGTCCATGGCATTTTGATCCATGGTATTGGTCCAAGGTATCCTGTTCGAAGTGTTGACCCCAAGTATTTGGTCCAAGGTATTGGTTCTAAGTGGTTTTGGTCCATGGTATTGAGTAAGGCCTAAAACTATAAAAGGAGGAGAAGATCATTAGACAAAGTCACTCATGTATTGAATATCTAATGAAGAGCAAGATCTAGAATACAAGTTATTGGGTTATGGTGCATAGCTGGATCTGAATCAAGGATGAACCTTAGGGCTTGATGAAGGATAAGATCTAATGATGGGTCAAGATCTTAAAGCTTGAAGTGAAGTATCTTTGTGTGTTTTGATCTTTTATCCTAATAACTAGAGCATGTTGTAGACTATAAATATGATGATCTAGGTATCACTGAAGTCTGGAATTGTTGTAAAGATTAAATCATCATTTATAGATATGTACACAGGTTCATGTTAGAAAAGGCGTGTATACATGCTGGTTCTGCATAGCAAAACACCGTATAGATCTTAAAATTGATTTGCAGATTTGTATGCAGGTTCGCCTTGAGAAAAGTGTGTATGCACATAGGTTTGACACATTGAAGTAGCATACACCTCATAAAATATGCTTTAGCTACTTCTAGTTGCTGTTACAGTGTTCTGGGTTCTGGTTACTATTTCTAGTTACAACATTTTGAAAAGTGATTGATTGATTCAGTTGTGGTTGGTGCAAAGGAGATTGATTGATGCAGATGTATTTGATGTTTGAATGATGTTATTGATGGATCCAATTTGAAAATTTAAGAAATGTGGTCCCTGGAAGAAAAGAGAAGGTTGTAGCCTTCTATAGGACGGCACCTATGTACTAGTAAACATATTAGCTAGTACAAGAGCTAGGGGGTTGTAGCTCCCTTCCAGGAGAAGCTGGAGAACAAGAGAAGGTTGTAGCCTCCTGTAGGTAGAAGCCTGCATACTGGTATAAGATTGCACTAATACAAAAATTGTAAAAAGAAGTTTCTTATTAAAAAGAAGATAGATATGATTGCAGCAGGTGGTTTTCACCCACATTGGGTTTCCACCTTATATCTTATGTTCATGTGTGTGTGATTGGCTTTTCTGTTTTACTACACCTGGTTACTGTTTACATGGTTCTGATGCACTAATTAAAGATCAACATATGATAAATTAACTGAATCATAAGTTTGCAGGATATACGCTAGTTGCCTTAAATATAGTTGCATATACACGCAAGTTCCATTAACTAAAGTAATGTATATGAATCTGAATTATTGACTTGATTATACTGATTCACCCCCCCTCTCAGTATTATTTACAACAGGTTCCTTAGATGATCTTTTAGATGGAGTGGAAGAGGAACTGGGTGAACCTGATGGTTCAGCCACAATGACTGTGTCTCAAATAACAAGAAGAGAGAGACTAATTTTATGGATTTTACAAAATGTATTAAAGGTACTCACTATGTGGTCTTGAATGATTCTATCGGGAATGGTATGTGATCATGGGCAATAATTTTTAAGACATTGAAATAGACTGGTGCTTTTTCATGTTTTGAGAGTTCAGAAAAAAGCAAAGATGACTCTATCTCTTCCGGTTTGAAATGAGCTTGAAAGGACAAGCGCTCGATGATCTTTTAAATTTTGGGAGTCAAAAAGATCAAAAAGTTAGATTTTAAGCTTTTGTGGTAGTTTTTTTGCACTGGCATGATCCGAATTACCCACAGTTTCGTGTTCATTTTGTCGATGTTTCGAACCTCAAAGGGGGTCCATCATCAGGACTAAATTAGATAGAATATGAATGAAAGCTTATTAAGAGAAGAATCTGTCGACCTAGGTATAAATAAACCTAGATCCCTAATTTTTATAAAGAAGCCGACATTTATATATATGATTTCTAATTTATTTTATTTTTATTTTATTTTGTTTTCCTAATAGTTTATATAAAAAAAATTAATTAATTAATTAATTAAATAAAAATTAAAATAAAAATAATTAATTAAATAAATTAGAACAATTAATTAAATAAAATAAAATAAAAAATAGAAACAATCAAGAACTATAAATTAATAAATTAACTTATTTATGAATTAAGTATAATTAATTAAAAAAAATTATAAAAACTATTAGGAAAATAAAAATAAAAATAAATTAGAAATCATGTATATAAATGTCGGCTTCTTTATAAAAATTAGGGATCTAGGTTTATTTATACCCAGGTCGATAGACTCTTCTCTCAATAAGCTTTCATCTATCTAATTTAGTCCTGATGATGGACCCCCTTTGGGGTTCGAAACATCGACAGAATGAACACGAAACTGTGGATAATCTAGATCATGCCAGTGCAAAAAACTACCATAGAAGCTTAAAATCTAACATAACTTCCCTGTACGGAGGGGAAACATGGAAGGAGATTTGTCTTCTCGAAATCTTGAGGATAAAAATTGAGAGGAGAACTACAGACCTGCAATTTCTGAAACAATGTAGAAACAAGAAAATCATAGCTGCATTGAAGGCCCAGACAGAGGGTAGAATTGCATGGGAAAGACAGTCCATCGTCAACAACTGAAGGGTGTGTACAAGATTGATTGCTCTTGTGGCAAGAGTTATATTGGGGAAATAGGTCAGTCTTTGAAAATAAGACTAAAAGAGCACGCGGCTGATATAAAGAATGAGAGGTCTCGTACATCAGCCCTTGCAGAACACTCGTCCAAAACCAAACATTATGTGTGTTTGGAAGACGCTAAGATAATTGCAAGAGAGGATAATTATCATAAAAGGAAAATCAGAGAGGCCATCAAAATTATGAAATTTCCTCAGAACCTCAACACGGACAATGGGAGTGAAATGAGTGGAAATTGGCTTCCCCTAATCAGACAAATAAACCCCTCTAGAAGCATAGTATCAGGGGTTTTCATATTAATAAAATTAATTAATTAATTTTAATTATATTAATTAGATC
>APFE030960966.1:115237-141294 GCA_000404065.3 Pinus taeda
TATGATAACAATAATAAAAATAGGGTATTTAGAAAATTAGGTATAATAATTAAATTATTAGAATATACATATATATTTGGATAGATTTAATGAATTAATAATTTAAATAAATATTGACATATATATATTTATATTTAATATTTTATATTAATTGGAGTAAGTAATATTTTAAATTAAATAATGAATTATTTTTTAACAGAATTAACCTTTGATTTGTTTTATTTTTCACCTGGTTAACCTACCTCCATAAATATAATAGTAATTTAATATTAAATTGGTTAAAGGAAGTTTGACTGGGTCCTTAAGTGGAAAAGTAGCCGTTAGAATTTTTTAGCCGTTTGAGTCTCTGCTTAGACTATTTAACACGCTGCACTGGATATGTATATTCAACTTGTCCTGACGAGGAACCACACTAGTTGGTTCGAAACTCGTCGACAAATGATGAATTTTGTGATTTTGCCGAAAATTATCTAAACAAATGTTATGGATCACAGAAGTCTAAATTCATTGATAATTTAAATTTAATTAATTAATTAATTAATTTGATTTTAATTAATTCTATCCATAATTCTTTTTTATTTATTTTATTTATTGTTATTTACCATTTTTCATTGTTAATCCTATTTAGCCCTAATTTTCTAATTAATCAATTAATTAATTAATTAATTAATTTATAATCTTTATTTTATTTAATTATTTTTTTTTCTAGGTAAAACTATTCTATTATTCACATTAACGGAGTACATTTACAACATAACTAGCAGAAAGAACTAGTTGCCCAGAAGGAGTGGCAACATGGAACAGCGAAGTGTTCAGAAACTGAGAGGACGAACCAGTCTAATTGGCATTCCCGTGCAGGGGAGCCAGAGGAGTCAAATTTGCATTCTCGCGCAGGGGAGCCAAAAACTTCTTGACAAAAACAGTCACCCAACTACATAGACAAAAAATTTTAGAACCTAGACGCAACAACATTGACACAACAGCATAGACAGAAAATTCCGAAATTGACCAAGTGCCCTCACTATTGGGCCGCATAACCTGAAAAGAAGCCGCAGTACTTGGGTTAGGCTTCAGGAGCCTCCTCCACAATCCTGCACCACCCAAAATCCACCAAGTCCTGAGCTTTGACCTCCTTAGTAGCAGTTGAACCCGTGGGTACAGGCTCCATCTTTACGTCCTCGTCATGGCTGGCCAGCGTCTCCCTAGCACTCATAGAACCTGCAATTGGCGTCTCCATAACTCTCGTAGAACCAACAATTGGCGTTGTTACTATACCCTGGTCCTCCCGTTGAACGCTGGATTCACCCTCATCTTGGGCCTCCTCAATGAAAAGCACCGAAACATGGGCGCTGATCCGAGGACGGTTCAGTGAACTGTTGAAAGTGAAAATGGCTGAGTCGAAGGAGGGCGAGGGTGAGGACCCTGGAGAGCTGGAGTCCAGAAATTGGCTGGGCCTTAGAATGCTTGCTCTGTCATTGCGAGGGCTATGGCACTGGCGAGAAGTATCTACGTCGGCTGAAGGGCGGGAGGATGCATCTCGGGAGGTGCCTCGGCGGCTGAGCATTTGCTGTCGAAGCCAGGGCATGACTGCAGGGTAGAGCATAGCCCCTTTTCCAAATGTTGAATTGGAGCCCACAACAACCGCGGTTAAACCAAACATAGTCGCGGAAATAGACCAAACACACAGACCTACAGACGGGCAAGGACCATACATGAAGACAGACGGACGAGTGCCTGAAACAATCACAAGAGTTGGGGTAATGGCCGGAGGTGTCGAGCCAGAGCCCAACCCCAACAGCGCCAGAAGCAGTAGATTGAACCCAAACAGAGCCTGAAACAGTAGAGTGAACCCATGGCTGAAACCGAATATAATGCGCCCACCTCTGCCTCGAGATGCTCCCGCCATAACTATGGCATTCATGGGAGCCGAGGAGCCGAGCCCAACATCGCGTGCGGAGGTGAATGAAGCATTAATGCTCCCTTGCTGCATTCCTTTAATCCATAGCATGCGCCGCTGGTAATGTCCCTTCCCCCACATGAAGACAGCTCCTCTACGCATGGCTGGCAGGTGGCCTTCATTCATCGCCAACTCCCGTCTCATCGCCTTGAATGTAACCGCAAGCACCCGCATCCGGGGTATTTAATTATTTATTAATAAAATAAAATAAAATAAATAAAAAGAATTATGGTTAGGATTAATTAAAATCAAATTAATTAATTAATCAATTAAATTTAAATTAATTAATTAAATAAAAATAAAATCAATAGAAAGAAAAAATTAAACTTATTTATGAATTAAGTATATCAACTAAATAAATAATTAATTAATGTTTTTTATAAAACTATTATAAAAATAAAAATAAATAAATAAATTAGAAATCATATATATAAATGTCAGCTTCTTTATAAAAATTAGGGATCTAGGTTTATTTATACCTAGGTTGACATACTCTTCTCTCAATAAGCTTTCGTTCATATTCTACCTAGTTTAGTCTTGATGATGGACCCCCTTTGGGGTTCGAAACGTCGATAGAATGAACATGAAACTATGGATAATCCGGATCATGCCTGTGCAAAGATCAAAATGACTGCTCAGGATAATCTAGGCCAAAAAGGATTACCAGGTAACTGTCAACTGCAGAATACCTCCCGACGAATCGAGAAGTACGGGCAGGAAATCTCCCTGAATGTTGTGTTCGGTGTATCATGTTTACAAGGTGGCAAACTCAGCGTCTTGTGGATAAAGGATTACAGAACTAGTGGGGTCTCCCTTTATATACGTGATGGTATGGGGAGCACAAGTTCGTACTAGCGCTCTCTAGTGCCTAAGTGAATGACAACTGCTAGGTTTAAAGATGCTAAAACATGTCTCTAGGCTAGACCTCTAAAATGTGAGCATTAGGTTTCAAATGCACCTTAGGTTAATTGAATACATTTTAAAGTTTATCTTGAAATTAAGTCTCAGTTTTCAGGCCCTATCAGTGTGACTTGAAAAAACTCTATATGCAGCTGAATGAGACATAACCCTTTCAATTCAATGAATGTTGACACTAATGAGAGTAGAGAAAAACAATCAATGCAACAAACAAGCAACTGAAAGCAAGATGACATTTTCACTACTTTGCTTTTGAAAACAAAATAATGAAATTTCTTTTCTGTTCCTATCTTCCCTATCAAATTCACTTCAAATAGTCCTTTCAACAGTAAACATAATTCATTTCTTTTCGAATGCAAATGATGATGCAACTCTAGTTTTCAATGATGCTAGCTAATGTAACATATTGATTCAGCAAGCTAGAAAGATATACTTTTCAATGGAATGATAAAATGACTTTTCACACAAACATTTCAATGAATTTTTTTAAAATAAACAACATCAATCAAATGCCAAACAAAAAAATAGAATGCTTTCTAAACCAATGATGCAAAAACTCAACCACAACAAGACAAGCAATGTAATCTATGCCCGAAAAGAGACGCCTAATCAAGAGAAGAAAAAACGATGCTTTTCAACCTTGTTCAATTGAAATCAAAGCAATAAAGGTACTAAAAACAAAATGCATGGAGCAGCTAACCAACAAATTGACTTGTTGAGCACACAAATAGCTGAATGGACAATGACCTAGATGCTCTAAGGTCACAAACCATCCAAAGACTCAAAAATCAAGTAGGGAAATCTCAAACCAAATAAGCACACAAACCAAGCTAATGAAGCTTTCGAGCTAGGGAGAACACGGGCAAAACAGGCTAAGAGGTAGAAATTAAGAGGGCAAGACACACTAGTTATGATTCAGGAGAAACCTTGATATGCACTTACAAGAATTGGTGTGATTTTGTAATTGACAACAAGCACCACAATGGGGGAATGGCATGACTGTTTGAGATCAATTCATGCCGATCGGCGTGACTGACAAAAAATTAAATGCCCTGATCGATGATTTCAAGAAAAATAAATAAAAAAATTCAAAGGCCAAAACTAGACTTGCCACTATAAATTTCAGATTCAGAGCAATAAACCAGGAAAAGCACAGAAAACCAAAGGGAAAAGGTGATACAACATAATTTCACACAAACCATGAAATGAAAATCGATCAAAAGAGAGGGATGGTTCCCCAGTGGAGTCGCCAATTTGTGGACTAGGGAAATCTCCTATATGGACAAAGGTAATCCCTCTAGCCCTAAAGTGGGTCTAACCGCAAAAAAAACAACCTAATGAAAACTTACTTAAACTATAATCGAATAAGAGGGCCCACCTCTTAGAATGCTCCTCCACTTGATGATGACCTCGCTCCTTTTCTCCATCTTTCTTCTCCTTCAAATACCTTAAAAAAATACACAAGAGACAACAGCAAACGTAATAACCTACAATCGCATTCAATTTACTTAAAAATTCAAGGAACCTTAAGCCATTAAATGTAATATGACAATCAATGTAGGAAATAAATCATTAGTTGTATTGATATAAAGCTCAGAAAGAGATACAACCAAAGCCTTGACATTGAAGGTCTCATTCAACGTATTTGAGTTCCAACACCACTTATAACATCTCATGGTTAGCCTCAACAATGGGAGTTTAAGGCTTCTTCCCTTTAGTTCCAAACCTAACCAAACACACTATTCTCCCTTTACACACATGAATTAGAAAGAAAAAAGCTACAGATATCTCGTTGGTTATTCAAGCTCCAAAAAACACTAGTACAGCTTGGAAAAGGAGGATTTTATATAGCTTTTATGGAGGGGAGATGGTTCCTCTTATTATGGGAGAGGCCTTATCTCTTGGGTTTGTTCCATCTAATAGGGAAAAGGAGACCAAACTAAATTCCTCGGCTCTATCCAGCCCAACCATTTACCAGACTTTCGTTACGAAGCTTCTAGACATGGAAGCTTCGACTCCATACTTAAAAAACTTACCAAAAGAGGATCAGTGGGATTGGTGAAGGGATTAGTTGTGCCATTCGGTGCTAAGCCTAGTTTTAAACCCTGCAAATTGGTGCGAGGAAGGAATTGAGCACTAGTGCCAGTCTTGTAAACTGGGATAAAAGGCAGATTCTTGGGAATGATGCAAAAGGGAAATGTTTTGCCCATGAAGAGGGCTATAATGGTAGTCTCTTTATGATGGGAAGGAATGTAAGGTTCACTATAGAGGTCCTCCAATATCGAGGAATGGGGAGTATAGGGACAGTGACAAAATGTTGTGTAACGGGGACATGGACCTCAACATGGAGAGCAGTAGAATAGAGGTGATGTTAAGAGATAGGTCAAGTGTTGGATATGTGGCAAGGATCATCTCTAGATGGATTGTATGTCATTTGTTGGCTTAGGGGATCCTGGCCCAGGTTCAGAGTTAGTTGGACCAACCAACAAAACCCTACACTACTATCCCGTTCGGCAACAACCTGCATAGTGCAGGGTGTAGTCTCACCCAAAGAAGTATGGGGGGATGATGAAACCAAGTTTTCACATCTAGAGATTAGTGTGATGTCTTTTAGAACCCTAGATCTGTCTTCATGCAGATCTATAAGCCCCTAGGGCTTGGTACTACAACTCTATTTAAATAGCCTTTAGACCTTCGCGAAGGTCTACGATTGGTGTTTGTGGAAACTTAACAATCAATTTACCCACTTACGTGCACTAGAAAGAAACCCTAAATTATTGTTCATGTAGATCTACTTAAGTTCTTATTAAACATAAAAAAATTCATTTGAGTCTTTATGAAAGTAATTAACATGCATTGCTTACAATTATTAAGTCTTATTAAATAGAATCGTGCATGATTAGATCAATATTTCATAAAGATATTATTCATCAACATCATATGTCATAAACAAAAGTAAAGAGAAATACACAAGATTTGTTCAAAAAAAACTCTTTATTGATTTCCAGTTCATAATACAGACTCAAAACCTCCCTGCGCACTCAGCTATAGGGGTCTGCACACTCAGCTATAGGGGTCCGCGCACTCAGTAGTAGACTCTACTTTAGGCCTCCGTGCAATTAGCTACAGAATCTGCTTTAGGCCTCCACGCACTAAGCTGTAGTGCCTTCTTCCTTCTATCTACCCACTTCTTACTTGCCCTTTTTTTCACCCAAGACATAGAAATTCCCCCCTTTCCTTAGACTCTGTAAGACACACCTATTTATACAATCCCATGGTCTGTGGACCATGGGCAGATCTCAAAGCCAACTCAACCTTCACATAAACAAGGGGCTAAAACCGCCTTGAACTCCTAATCATCTACACGCTCTGCATCGACAAATCACGAAAACTTTACGTTATTTACAAAAATTACATCAAAACTTGGGTTATTTTAACCCCGAAAGTGACCCAGGGGACCCCATCCCAACAAGCCCCCAACACAAAGATCATGACTCACCCTCGAGTCACTCGGCTAGTGCTCTGATCTTGCTATGAAGATCCTGCAGCTCTACTTTAACTACTGCAACCTTGGTAATGCTTTGTGTGGCTACCTTCTTGACCTTTTCGACTAACTTCTTTGTGGTTGGGCCTTCTATGGCCAGCCTAATTGTCTATTTCATCTGTTGCAAGCCCTTCAACTTATCCTGGATGGTTGTTGTGATCTGATAAGCTTCTTCCAACCATGGTTACATCCTGGCCTTTAGCAAAGCCTCCTTCTTCTGTTCCGCCTTGACCTGCACTAGGAGGTGTATCCCTTCCTGTAATTTTGCAATGCATGTGCTGCTGTGATGGAGCGCATCGTTGCCATAACTTCATCATATTTTCGCTACAGTTATCTGATCTCTATATTTTATGTCTACAGGTTTGGATCTTCCTGCAAGTTGGTGACCAACTCCATGGCTTGCTCAATTACTACTATGCAGTCTGCAACTGTGGCATCTAGAGTGGTGAGTCCTTCCTTGATAGCGGCTCTGCACTGCTCTCAGACCTTTGGTGGAGTTGTGGGCTGCATCTTCAATTGCAGCTTAGTGATCCTCGTGTTAAGTGAAAATTGAACTCAGTTAACCTTAGCTTTGGCTTCGTGCACACCAACAGCTAATTTTCTAAACTAAGCTTCTAGTTGTGTGTCATCAAGGATATGAAGCTCAAGCACTGTCCTACATGCCTTCGTGACTGCAGACTCTAGTCGTGAACTGTGAGCCTGGAGTGCCTCCTTCTCCTACAGAACCTAGATTTTTTTGATGAACAGCTACTGATTATTAACTTTAATTTCTCTAACAACACTAAGTGCTCATTGTTCCCTGATGTGAAGCTCTTCCATGACTCCCTGTAGTAATGCATGCAATGACTCCAGTGTCATCACAACAAGCTTCAAGCCCATATTTGGGACTCTATAAAAAAGGTCATGTTGTTCCTTGATGTTGGCACAGATTGAACCTGTAGGTAAGGGGAAGACATGTACATCCTACAACCACAAAACCATCTGCTTGGATCTTGGTTGCTTGGAGATGCAATTCTTGAAGATACTTTTGGACTCCTCCCAATGTCTATATGTACTATACTTCCAACTATTGCAGTACCTTTTTTATGGCATCCTTGACTTTATCACCGATCTCATCCAAATCATTTTTTGTGAGCACCATGGGATCAACCTGTGTTTTCTGAGCTTTCTGCTTCTTACGCAATCCAGCCTATTGTTCCATCTCATGTCTTTTCAGAATGAAGGGGGTATGTTACCCTTCCTTGCATTCATTGCCTTGCCCTGTAAGCTCTTCTATTTCTATTTCTGGTGAGGGTGACTTGTCACTTTTTTCGGTCTCACATTGCTCCTATTCTGCCTTCTCCTTAGGAGTGCATTCCTTCTCAACTTGAGCCTTCTCTGTAGCATCTTTCTTTTTCTGCATGGTCAGGTTTTGCATAGTTTTCTTATTTGATACCTTCCTTTTCTTTATGACCGCACTCTCCACACTTGTACTTGGCCCAGGAGCTATATCTGAAGGGGCACACCACTCGTCTAGCTATCGCACCACTACCTGGTACACATCAATCTCTGTCACCAAATATGGCAAGTCATGCCACTTTTGTGTTGGATCCTTCCACGGCTTGATAGACACCCTATTAAATTCATCCTTGAATGTGGCATAGGCTGACAGCTGCGTGTACAAGGTTGGGGACAACCTTGGACGCTGGTTAATGGCCATGCGGGGACTCACTTCTATCAGGACCCAAAATATTTTCGTATTTGTGATCGTACGGGGTCCTTGGTAGCCTAGAAGGAGGCAAACTGTGCTGCCTCTGACAATCCTTCTTCCAATAGAGGGAACTGGTTTTCCTCTAGCAATTCCCATCTAACCAAAACAATAGACTGCAATAACCAAGCGTAATGAAATGACTTGGTTTCATCTTGGACCTCGCGGCAATTCGAGAGGAATTCCTAGCACAGGTATCTGGACCAACTAAAGAGTATGCCTTTCGTGCACTGAGCATCTAGGGATACTACAGGCATCAAAACTTCATCTGCATGACATTTCCTTGTCACCTTTCCTGCCAATATTACATAGACAATTGAACTGTGGAGTCTAAGATGGACAAAATGGAATACCCACGTGACTTTTTCACAAGTTCGTAATCTTTTTTCATTCACTCTGTAAGCTCCTTCTCTCCCATCTTTCCGCCAAACTCCTTGGCTGCGTTCAGACCTTCATGTGGCAAGTGTGTAATCCTATGAATGATCATATCTTTGATGGGTATAGGCCCTCCTATCCATAGGCACCCATCGTGCACCAAAGTAAATAGCTAGCGTATGAAAATTGTGTTAATGGGTGTGAAATGGTAATGTGGCACCCATAGCAAGTTGAGCAACCCTAATTTCTCAACATTGTGGACCCATTCCTCCATTTCCAGTGCGATAAAAATTATTTCTTCATAATACACTCACTTCATGTATTTGTTTGTCACTAAGTGTGGAAACCTAGCATGATCTACGAGGTCCTAATCCTCCATCTTCAACAGTGGGATCTACGCAAGCCGCAGACCTTCAAAGGGGACTTACTTAGCCAACAGGGGCATAGAAATGGAAAATTTGTTTGAATCTGGGCCCTTTGTGACCTTGGCCTTCCCCTTGCGTGGAGAGATATAGTCAAGTATCTTTGTGATGGGCTCCATCCCTCAGCATCTATGTTTTCTATACCCTGGCCTTCCTCTGCCTCTAGGTCAACTACCTTCTTAGGCTGCTTGTCCATTGTTGGTTGTTTATCTTTCTTATGGGTTGGTGTTGCAGTATGCTTCCTTGGGGAAGCGTGTACCTATACCAAGCTTTTTTGCTTCTCCTTTGCTGCAGGTTTCTTTTCTGTCATAGTGGATTATTTATCTTTTGCCATGGACTATTTTTCCCATGGTGACCTCGATGTCGTGGGCACCACAAGCATAGCTTCAAAACTAGATACTTCATGTCCTTAGGCATCGGATATAGCAGCTTTCAAACTCAAAGCTTCGGTAAGGTTGGTGGCAGTCATCCTCTCCATAAACAACTCACGGGCTTCTAGAGAAAAGTCTGTGTGTGCGAATAATTCCTCCCAAAATGCTCAGATCATGAGTGATAGACAACAAATTTCAAAAACAACTCTAAGGGCCCAAAGTGTTCTCTATTGGGCCAACATGCAGAATTTATAGGGGGTTTTGAATTCAAATCTGACCGTTCCCCCAAAATTTTGACAATTAATGTTGTTTTGGCGGCATATCTTCAAAGGTTTTGCCTTAAATTCCACAAGCCCACTCCCCTTAACCATCTCCTAGCTATCAAGTCATGAACAGTGACTCCAATAGTCACTTTTTTTCTGCGTTGCGTGGCACCTCCCTCCATGGTGCAACTTTCTACGCACACTACCTTACAACTGCTTGGAGCACCAATACTGTCCTGCGGCCATATAGTCATTGTGCAGGATCCCTTGTATATAGCTTCAATTAGCTCCCATTCACTCTCCTTGGAAAAGGTTCTCCATTCAACTTTGTGAGCTGAACTGCGCCTCCATCTCTAATTTCTTTGATAATATAGGGCCCCACCCAATGCATCCAAAATTTCCCCGGAAACTTAGTGAATTTACTATTGTATAACAAGACAAGATCATTTACCTTGAACATGTGAATCTTGATGTGGTGATAATGCCATGATTTTTCTCGTTCCTTCTATACTTGCTAATCAAATCCTGCCAAGAATTGATCCTCTTCAAGCTCCATCAGCTGCACGAGTCATTCCTCCAAGGCTTCATGATCTGCAATACCTGTGAGAGTTTTTATGCACAGACTAGGCATGATATACTCCATTGGAATTACTGCTTCGACACCATATACCAATCTGAACAATGTTTGTCCTGACGGCTTCTTGCAAGTAGTCCTATAAGCCAATAGGACTGCAGGTTTGCACACATCCTAGTCATTTCGATGTACGTTGCAAATCATCGTCAGTGTGTTTTCCAAAATCTTATTGAAGTCTTCAATAGTTCCATTGGCCTATGGGTGATACAGTGTACTCTTTTGATGGTAGACCTAGAATTCTATTGTTAACACGCTGATTATTTCATTCAAAAAGTGTGCACCTCTGTTGCCCATAAATACTTTTGGGTAGCCAAATCTGGTTAAGACATACTCAAACAAAAACTTTGTTGCAGTAGCCCTTGTACAATCCTTAACTGGTTGTGCTTCTACACATCTGGTTAGATATTCTGTTGTGGTGATGATATAGTTCACCCAGTCTTCTTCCCTGGGGATTGAATTGGTCCAACAAAAACAATTGTCCATTTTTTAAATGGCTGCAAGGATACTTGAGGTTGTAATGGAAATTCATCTCTTCGCAATGGTTGGCCCATTCTTTGAGATGCATCACATGTTTTACAATACGCCATGGAATCCTTGTGTAGTGTTGGCGACCATAGACCTATGCACAAAATATTGTGCGCAATTTCCTTTCCTGCATAATGTCCTCCCACAACCCCTCCATGAGCCTGAGCAAGAATGCTATCTCTCTCAAAATATGGCACATATCTTCACAATATTTCATCAACACCCACATTATACAAATGTCCTGTAATCACTGAAAATTATGTCGCTTGCACTACTCGTTCCTTATTTTGCTGACTTGTATATCCTTTCGGTGTCATCCCTGTATTCAAAAAGTGAATAATATATGCAAAATGATTATCTGCTACGCACACTAGGAAGAGGTGCGCATCTCAGAACCCTTCCTCCAAATTAGTGGGCTCCTCTCCTATTTTTATCTGCAATAGATGGTTAGGTCCTGCATTTAACCTTCCTAGCTTCACCATTACTTCAAAGTCGTACTCCTGGAATAGTAGAAGCCATCTATAGATCTTCCCCCCCAACACAGGCTTACTGACCAGGTATTTCAAAGCAGAATGATCTGTGTACATCTTGAAATGCCCTCCTAATAGACAGTGCCTGAATTTCTGTAGCACATACACCATGGCCAATCCTTCACACTCAGTCGTTGAATAATTCTTCTCAGCCTTCGATAATTTCCTACTCGTGAAGGCTATAGGATGGTCCATTTCTCATTCACGAACTTGCGTTAACACTGCACCCAATGTAATGCAAGAGGCATCCACATGTACGTGAAATTCCTTCTTCCAATCTGAAAATACTAATATCAATCTGGTGACCATCTTTTCTTTCAAGACATCTATGTTGCGCTAACATTCCTCATTCGAACAAATGTTGTGTCCTTATTCAATAGTTTCTCCATAGGCATAGTAATCTGAGCATACGCTTTGATAAATTTTCTATAATATCATGTATGTCCTAGCATCATGTGAAGCTGCTTAACACTTCTCGGGGCCTCTAGATTCACTATAACCGTGATATTTGCAGGGTCCACCAGCAGCCCTTGCTTACACACCACATGACCTAGAAAAATTCCAAAGGGAACACAGAATAGGCACTTCTTCAAATTCAACGTGATCTGATATCTATGACATGTATCCAACATCAAGCGCAGACTTGCTACGTGGCACTTCACTAAACTGAACATTGTCCAAAAATCAAAGTATACTTCCAAGAAATTATGGATGAACTTCTTAAATGTTGATATAACTACATGAGATAATATCACAGGCACATTCTTGAGTCCAAATGACATCACAGTATACTGGAAACAACCTCATTCCATTGCGAAGGTTGTTTCTTCATCTGTCCTCTGGTGCGATCTTGATCTGATGATACCGTCAAAACGCGGCAGTGAATGAGTAGGCTTCCTTCCCTCCAACATTGTCTAATACTTCATCAGTAAATAGCATTGGGAATGGATCATGGACAAATGCATCATTAAGCTTCCTCATATCTACTCAAATCTATATTTCACCCTTCTGTTTCTTCTCTTGAACCACCATCGGGCTCACCTAGTCAGATTCTTCCACAAGTTCTATGATGCCCGCCTCCAATATATTATCCAATTCCTAATGAACCTTTTCCTTATATTTGGGATTAAGATGATATAGCCTCTACTTAATAGGCTTCGCGTCCTGCTTCAGAGTAATATTCATGATGCCCAAGTTGCCTATTATGTTCTTCAGGTCTGAAAACTTGGTAGGAAAAATATCCTGGTACTCCCAGAGTAGCTTAGCAACTTTATCCATAATGGAATCATCCCAATAATCCCCAATCTTTGCAAACCTCGGTTCTTCTTCAGTACCAATGTTTACTTGCTTTGTCTTCAATGACACGATGATGTTCGAGTTCTCTATGTATGGACCTTCGACTTTGGGATACCCTTCTGCCTCTGGAATATTAATATTTCTTAGATTTTCATCCTCGTCTTCAACATTCACATTATAACATTCGAGCACATGGTGCAGCTGGGTGCTCCAATCTGGTTGGACCCATTCCAGAGGTTCTTGTAGCATTCTAAGGATAACTGCCTTAATTTCCTATAGGGCTTCATCGATGTTCGTGAAGTCGTCTTCAAAACTGAAGGTCAATAAGAGCCCTTCCCTCAATATGTCCCACTCCGCGGTGCCATGGTGGGGCTCCGTCTTGAAATACCAGTTCATGGGAATTGTATCTAAAGTATGGAAACATAAGTGTACCCACTCTACCTATGGCTCTGTTCCATAATATTTGGTCCATTTCGCCAGGTGATCACATGGATCATCCTTCCGCTATATTTATTAGCCAGTCTAGTGTTAGGTTGCCCAAACCATAACCTCATCATTCTTCTGTAATCCCGCCATCCATCAAAGATGTCCTTGTGCGTACCCCACCATCGTGCAGGCGTAGTGTACAGTACCAAATCTAATTCTTGGAAGCAGTGATCCTGAGGGACTTCACACTCAAATGCATCCAAAAACTTTTCTACGTCAATTAAACCATCATAATAGGGTAAATTCCTTACCTTCAATGAAACACAGTGCAATGATTTTGTCATCATATTGCAGCGTAGTGTAGATACTTCATGCAGTTGATTCTACCAATGTTCAAACTCTTTATCTAAATAAGAGGTGCAGGGACTCTCCTGATCCCATGCAATTCATCCATCTATCATTAGATTGATCCAGTCCTAGTCTCGCACCATTATTTTTTATATTTGATCTAGTTCATCCTCACTTTCATCATAATCACAGACTAGTTCAGTGTAGCATGCCCCTTTTGTAGTGTCCAATGGCACTACAACTTGAAGTGATTTCCTTTCAAATGACATTGTCCTGTTTTTCAAGTTGATTACACCATTCATATCAATGGCCCAATCAATTCCTAGGTGCACAGGGTACGAATTATTATCATCAATGATCTCTATCACCTCAAAGTCAACCATTGTGGTTGCACCTTCTATATCAACTGTTACCCCATATAATCGTCCCATATGGATGATCTTTTGTTGGTTTTTCATTCTGAGCTAAATCAGGGACCACTATAACATAGGCGTCCCCATTCTTTCCCATGTTTTTTTTGGAAAAACATTCGCATCAGACCCTAGATCCAATATGACCTGGTCCATCTCATAATCTCCTATCTGTGCGGTGAGCCTCATCCCTTGCCCTGTTATTTCCTTATGTTTGCCAATTTTTATAAATATGCAGTGTCCATCAAGGACATTCTCTTTGTTGGCGCATTTGTTTATTAACTCCTACAGGCCTTTCACATCTTTGTTTTGATGTAGTAGTTTCATGTAGGTCTCCAACAACGTGGTAAAAACAGAGGGATCAACCTCAGTGTACTGGTGTCTTGTATCTTGTCCTAACTTCTTGAGGTGGATGCCTCAGCCAAGATTTTCTTGGCCTCCATAAATCTTTCCTTCACGTGCACCAGATCAAAACCCACTTCTTTTTCTAGGGCCTTGTGGACCCATCTGTCCTATTCAGGTTACTTTCCCTTATCATCACCAGTCATTTTTCCACTCCTTAACACTATATTCACATTTTGATCCTCCTCATGGGGCTCAATTCTCATCATCTACAAGTTTTGCATAGGATACTGAGGTTACGCTTTCTTTTCCTGCATCTTAGCTATCATCATAGGGCATTCTTCTATAGTATGGTCAAACTAGCTTCGGTATTGACATGACGGGTGTGTCTGATTCTGACACTCCCGCGCGTAGTGCCCTAGTGTTCCACAGTTGTAACAGATAACCTATCCACATCCTCTACTAGGTCCTCCTCCTCTGTGGCCTCGTCCTATTCCCTGATAACCTCTGTGTGCTCCTCCAACGCTCTACTCTGGAGGCTAAGTTTCTGCTCCATTCAGTATGTAGGTGTTATTTCCATCATCGTCTCATAGCTACGATAGTGGCACTCATCATGGCCCATAGTTTTACGCAAGTCACAAAACAGCTGCTAGGGTGTCTAAACGAACTTTTGAAGCAAATTAAAATTATATGTTGCGTGTTTTCCAGCAACGTGACAAATAACACACCATAGCGCAACCCCCATGCTCATCCCTATTGGGGCTTCTGTCTTTAGGGGGATTGGTCCCCTCCTGTAATATAATTTTCGAATACAGGATAGTGATCTTTATCGTGCCCTTGGCTCTTACACTTCAGACACCAGACTTCCGTGTGCAACTCTGGTAGAGTATCCTTGTCTTTCTTCAAAATTTTCAATTCTAAGCAGAGGCCCTGTAACTGAGAGTGAATATGTTGTACCCCCAAGATTGCATCCTAAATGGGCGTTGCATACAACTTCATCACAATTTCCAAGGCCTCTTCTTTAGTTCCTATCTTCTGTTACGACAGAGCAATCCTCTAGTGGGGCAGAATCGAAGCTATAAACCATTTGCGATGTTGACCATCTGTGAGCTGCATGTTAGCTTCTCGAATCACACATTTCAACCTTTGATATAATTACCAAGGTGTCTCATTAACCCTCATCGTGATTTCCTTAAATCCAACTACTGACTGTGAGTCAAACTTAGGCTTACTAAACTCTTTGTTTAAAGTAGCTTTAGTATCTTCTAGCAATGCCAGAGGATTATTAGAAGAGTACTTAATGTACCAAGTCAGTGTACAATCCTACAGAGCGGTAACTAATTATGCCTTCTTTATATTGTCATCAGTAATCTGTTGCGCTATCCACACAACATTCGAAACAAACCAGAACTACTCTGTGTCTTCACTCCCCGTGCCTTTGAAAATCGATAGCTTCATGGTGTTTGCCATGTTGGATGGTGGAGGTGTGGGAGAAGGTGTATGCGGTGGAGGTGGAGGTGGAGTTGTGGGCGAAGGTGTATGCAATGGAGGTGGAGGTGGAGGTAGAGTGGATGGTTGATGTGTTCGCAGAAAACCCTATGTTATCAGTAGAACAACACTTCACGACAGAGTTTGTTCCATCCCTTCGGCGTCACTCCAAGGAGGTCCAATCAATGGACTATAATCCATTATTGATTCTTCACGATTTCTAAATAGTCTTCCACTTCATGTAGCTATGAACATCAGGGCAATGGCATAACCCGTTTTTCACACAACAACATTTTAATACAAGTATTCAAAGATCTTAAGTACTTACATCATGGTCCTTAGATAAAATTGTTGCTTCGCTTCACTAGAGCTGACTGAGGTATCAATTGTGATTTCTATAACAAACCCTCCTAGAATCTGATTGAGCCAATGATCAATAGCCCAAGAGATCTGGTTTTCAGAGGCTTCTAATCGTCGCACTAATTCAGGAGTCCACATGATAGGATTATCAAGATTCCACCTTCCTTGGCTGGTTATCAATTTTGCTAACCACTCATATAGTTCAATGGGAAAAGTGCATAATAAGATATCATGTATCTCCATGTATATGTACATGTTCAACCACTGCTCCTTCGACAGGCGCGGATTCCTATTTTCTTGCGTCACGAATTCATTAATTTTTCAATCCAACCACTTTTCAATTTCTTTCTTTGTTGGATTCCAGTGATGTGACATCACACGTCTCTTTCAAGTAGATCTTGGTCCTTGCAACGAAACCATTTGTTTGCTTAGGGGGTCCTGAACCAGGTTCAGAGTTAGTTGCACCAACCAACAAAACCCTACACTACTGGACCTTTTGGCAACAACCTATGTAGCGTAGGCTGCAGTATCACCCGAAGCAGTATGGGGGTTGTTGGAACCAAGTTTCTGCATCCAGCGATCATTGTGATGTCTTTTAGCGCCCTAGATCTTCCTTCACGTAGATCTATAAGCCCCTAGGGCTCGGTACTACAACTCTATTTAAACAGCCTTTAGACCTTCGTGAAGGTCTACAATTAGTCTTTGTGGACACTTAACAGTGAATTTACCCACTTACGCACACGAGAAATCAACCCTAAATTATTTTTCACATAGATCTACTTAAGTTCTTATTAAAACTAACATAATTCATTTAAGTCTTCGTGAAAGTACTTAAGATGCATTGCGTACAATTATTAAGTCTTATTAAAGAGAATCATGCATCATTAGATCAATATTTAATAAACATATTATTCATCAACAATGTATTCATAAACAGAAGTAAATAGAAATATACAAGATTTCTTCAGAAAAACTCTTTATTGATTTCCAGTTCAGAATACAGACTCAAAACCTTCCTGTGCACTTAGCTGCAGGGGTCTACGCACTCACCTACAGACTCTACTTTAGGCCTCTACGCACTTAGCTGCGGAGCCTTCTTCCTTCTAACTCACTTCTTACTTGCCCTTTTCTTCACCCAAAACATAGGCATTCCCCCCTTGCCTTAGACTCTCTAAGACACACCTATTTATACAATCCCATGGTCCGCAAACCATGGGCGGATCTCAAATTCGACTAAGCCTTTACATAAACAAGGGGCTAAAACCCCCTTTGAATCCTAATCATCTACGTGCTCTACATCCATAAATCGCAGAGACTTTACATTATTTACAAAAATGACATCAAAACTTGGGATATTTTAACCCTAAAACTGACCCATGGGACCCCATCCCAACATCATATTAGGGTGGTAGGCCTCAGATCTACAATACTTAGGAGGTGCAAACAGTTGGGGATAATGGATAGAGCATTCCTCGTATCTATGCAACATTTGATAACAAGCATGTAGATCACCATGCATCTATTAAATAGATGGAAGGTGTGGCTCTGTGATACAGTTGTTTATATTTTGATTGACCCCGTATCTAATTATATTTATGTTAATTCTGACCTGGTGGATAAGTGTGGTTCGAGAAAATAAGTGCATGTAGAGTCTTGGTTGGTGCAGTTGGCTATAAGTACTAAGAAAAGAGTTCATTGTTGGGTAAGATGTTGTGCATTTGAGTTGAATAGTATGCCTACATTAGCACATTTGAATGTGCTTCAATTAGGATCATACACTATTCTTTTGGGTATGGATTGCTTGTACCTTCACAGGACTAAGGTGGATTATTATGAGAAGGCTATTGAGTGCTTGGATGATGATGGAGAGAAGAGGATCTTGTAGGGTAAGAAGAATTATACATCAGTTAGAATGGTAAGTGCTATGTAGGTAAAGTGTAGTTACAGGAAATGGTGTGTGTTATTTGTAGTGCATGTTTCTAGTGATAAAGGTAAGGATGTTAAGGATGCAGAAGTCTTGAATAGGTACCCAGTTTTGTATTAGTTTCAGGATGTATTTCTAGCAGAGATTTCAGAGTTTCCACCTCATGTGGAAATTGAATTTTATATTGAGTTGGTACCATGGGCAACATCAGTATTTAAGTAACCTTACAGGATGATCACTCCTGAGCTAGTTGAAATAAAGTTGCAGTTGAAGGAAATCCTTAATAAGGGATACATTATGCTAAGTGTGTCGTCTTGGGTTGCACCAGTATTGTTCGTAAAGAAGAAGGATGGTACTCTCAGGTTATGCATTGACTATAGGAAGCTAAACAAGGAAACCATCAAGAATAGGTATACGTTGTCGAGGATCGGTGACTTGTTTGATTAGTTGAAGGGAGTAGCAATGTTCTTGAAGATTGATTTGAGATCAAGATATCATCAGGTATGCATCAAAGAAGAGCACATATACAAGACTACTTTTCGAACCAGGTATGGGAATTATAAGTTTGTTGTAGTTCTTGTTGGTTTAACAAATGCTCCATCCACTTTCATTTGTTTGATGAATAATGTGTTGTGTCTTTATCTAGACAAGTTTGTGATTGTATTCATTGATGATATATTGATATATTCTAAGAATGAGGAAGAGCATGCCAAGCACTTAGCAAAAATATTGAGATTTCTAAGAAAGCATCATTTGTATGGTAAGCTTAGCAATTTTAGTTTCTTTCAAACAAAGGTACATTACTTAAGACATGTTGTCTCCAAGGAAGGCATAACGATCAAGAGCTATCATAGAATGGGAAGCTCGTAGGAATGTGGATGAGGTTAGATCATTCATGGGGTTACCTAGTTACTACATGGGATTCATCCGTAACTTATCATGGATTGCCTATCCTATTACATCATTGCAATGAAAAGGAAAGAAACTTGAAAGGATAGAGGTATGTGAAGACAATTTTGAGTAGGTGAAGAAGTTGCTTAAAAATGCTCTAGTTTTAAAGATTGGAGATCAAAATAAAGAGTTTATGGTGTGTACAAATGTACAGATGCTTGTAAGAGAGGACTTGGTGGAGTCCTTATGCAGGAGTGACGGGTGGTATGTTATGATTCATGGAAACTAAATGAGCACAAGAAGAATTATGTGACACATGATCCTAAGTTGGTAATGATTGTTCATGCATTGAAGATGTGGAGGAACTATCTTGTTGGAAGGAGGTTTGTTTTGATGAGTGATCACAGTGGAATGAGATACTTGTTTGAACAACCTAATATGAATGCCAGGAAATCTAGATGGTTGGCCATCCTCAGTGAGGTTGAATTCAATATCAGATACATCAAGGGTAAGGAGAATAGGGTTGTTGATGCTCTTAGAAGAAGATTGCAAGTGAATCACATAGCATTTATGAGTTCATATGGGAAAAATTTACAGGTACAAATATTACAGGAAGTAAAACAGGATGACTGGTATAGGGAGTTTAGGTACAAGTTACAGCAGCAGGGTAGAGGTGAACAGGATGTGGACCGTCATCTTAAGATAGATGGTTTGGTCATATTTAGGGACAATATTTCTGTTTCAGACAACAGTGAACTCAAGAAGATTATCTTGAGGGAATTTCATGTCAAGTTGTATTCAGGTCATCTGGGATATTAGAAGACATTTATAGCAGTTAAGAATTTCTACTATTGGTCAAATATAAAGAAATAGGTAGTTGAGTTCATCACCATGTGTTTGGAATATCAACAAGTAAAAGAAAAGTGTAAGCATCCACGTGGTCTATTATAGTTGATTCAAATCATGGAGTGGAAAAGGGAGTTCATTTCCATGGATTTCATCACAGGGTTTTCGAGAACATCTAGACAACAAGATTCCATCATGATTGTGATTGACAGGTTGACCAAGGTATCTCACAACTTCATTCTAATGAAGTCTACTTATTTAGCTAGTGAGGTATCTCAGATCTTCATCGGGGAGATAGTGAGATTGCATTGTATTCCTAAGAAGATGATATTCGAGAGAGATTCCAAGTTCACTTTTGAGTTTTAGGAGTTATTTGTAGGTTTGGGTAGTGAGTTTGACTTTAGTACAACTTATCATCCACAGAGAGATGGACAAATAGAGAGAGTCAACAAGATTCTGGTGGACATGTTGAGAATGTATGTTATGCACTAGAGGAGGAGGTGGGAGGAGTATCTTCCACTCATTGAGTTTTCTTACAAAAATGGGTATCAGGAGTCACAGAGGATGAGTTTGTTTGAGGCACTTTATGGGAAGACTTTTTATACTCCTGCTAGCTAGAGTGATCCAGCAAACAGGGTACTAATTGGAGTGGACATGTTGGTAGAGTTGTTATACTCCTATCAGCTAGAGTGATCCATCAAACAGGGTATTGATCAAACTAGACATGTTGGAATAGATGGAACAAGAATATAGGTTATCAAGAAGAATCTAAAAGGAACACAAGATAGACAAAAGAGTTATGAAAATCAACACAACATGTTTAAGGAGTTTCAGGTTGGGGAGGATGTGTACTTGTGCATCAAGCCCAAAAGGAGAACCTTGAGGATTGGATCATGTTCCAAGTTGGCACCTCAGTGTTTCGAGTCTTTCGAGATCCTTGACAGGATTGGACCAGTCGCCTACTAGCTTGCACTACCTCCAACAAAGAAATTCCATGTTGTTTTACATGTTTCATTGCTTTATGTGAAGGATGTTGATCATGTGATTGATTGGTCTGTATTGTAGGTGGAGCTAGAAGGAGAATTCTAGCTGGAACCTCAGTGCATATTGCAATGGAAACATCCCATGTTATGGAACTGAGCAATCGAGCAAGTTAAAGTGCATTGGAAGCAATTTGGGCCTAATGAAGTTACATGGGAGATGGTTGATCAGATGCTGACTATGTATCCTACAATGTTTGTCAGTTGAGGCAAAGGAGTTTTGGTATATATAGCTATGTATGGCTGTTATTGTAAATACGCAACAAGTTGTGTTATAAAGCTTCAATAAGTGATGTGATTGTCATGTTGTTATGTTTGTGGTGTCGCTGTGACAAACACCCTCCAAAATTTCACCTACACTTGAATTTTGGAGCATACTGTGGATCTTGCGATTGGTCATTCCATGGTCACTTCTTGATCGGTCCAAGTCAATTGCTCACACATGCTCAGTTCGCAACAAGTTCATGAGGTCATTATTTTACACAAGCATATCACAATCCATTAAGAAATTTCCTATGCAATTTTCAATGCATTTCGACATCTAATGCACACTGTCATTGACAGTCCCTCACTTTTGGCTATGTTTGTACTTCTACTTTAGTGAGTTTTTCAAACTATCACTTTTGTGCACCTTTTCTTTCTTGGGTGTCATTTTCATTATTTCTATTGTCACTTTCACTTGCTTTCACTTTAATTAGTGTCATTTTTATCTTCGCTCTGGCATGTGTCACTTTCACTGTTGTTCACGTATCACAAGTGTCGTTCACACATTTCTCTTTATATAGTAAATATCATCTTTTAGCATGTGGAGTGATGCACAATGCACGAAAGTTGGTTTTGGTGGTTTCAAGGGGTATCCTTTGTGTAAATGAGTTGGTATTACCATGTAAACATTTATCAAACTCATTTCCAAAGTTTCTAGCACTATCGCACAAGTGTCATCACAGTTGTCGCAAAGTGTATCTTTGGTGTCGCACTTGATGTAGGTCATCACAAAGATGTTGTAATAAGGAAAGTATTTATTTCATGTGTTCTGAGTGTTCCATGTTGTGTCATCAAGTGATCTAAGTGTGTGGTCATGTTCAAATTCATGTTTTTTCCTATCTTCCTCTCACTAATTTGTTAGTTAGTTAAATTGGGAACATTCTCCGACTGGACCACTCAACCTCCTTTCGCTAGCCTAAACTACGCATTGCATAATCTCAGTACTCGAGCAACATCTGTGATTCTTGGCACTATGCATTGCACACTCTCTACCTCCTAGTACTATGCACTACACAATATAAGTGCTCAAGCCCATCCCCTGAGCTCCAGAACTACATAATCCCTGCCTCTTGGCATTATGCAATGCACAGTTACTACCTCCTTTATCTCCCCAACTATGCAATCAAAGTGCCCAATCTCAGCCTCTGACCTCCAAAACTACACAATTTCTCTCTCCTACCCAGTAAAAAATGTGTATTGCATAGTCTCAAGGCTCAGGTCTCAACCCTTATCTCCTGAACTACGTAATTACACAATCACTTGGCCTCCTCTACCTTCCAGAACTGTGTAGTGGGAAAATCAATGCTCAAACCATCATCTTGGCTTCCTGAGCTCCCCAACTATGTAATATTCTTGCACAATCTAGCTTGAATTGTGCATTAAACATTCTCAAGGCTAAATCCTTACCCTTGACTTCCTAATATGCATAATTTTGCAATCATTGAGCCTCTCTCAGCCTGCCACCTAGTTATGGCTCAGTTAGTGGATTATCATGAAACATCTTAGACTAGGGGTTTATTAGAATGGTTTCGTCTTTTCATGAGTGAATTAAAGATGCGGGTACTTTACCATGCTATGATGGGATGAATAAGAAGGAAATGGAGAAGGAGAATAGGTTAGAAGACACCTTTATAGTTGGGAATGCAAGTTGATCAATCAGGAGAAATCAAAGGGATATCACTTTGCAACCATAGCTAAAGACCTGATAACATTGAAGACTCCTCATCTCTAATCCATATAGAGGTGGAAGAATGATCATTATCAAGAATAAATAAAACAAGAAGAAACAAGAATGACTTGACATTGCCATGTCATCACTATTATGTCATGTAATGTTATGAGTCATCATATGCCACACCGTTTTATGGATAATGTAAATTCTTATTCAAAATGTATTATAAAGTAGAATTCCAAAGGACATTAATAGAATATGAAGAGCCATGTAAAGTTGAAAATTCATAGGGAAGTCAAATAGTTATGAGGGTAGTCGAAGAGTCACAAGGGAGGTGAAGGATCACCTCATTTGTTATATATACACCCTCATTATACAAGCAAAGGAATTTTCACCTTGGCTTCTCCCATAAGGCATCTAAGAGACAAAGTTAGTAACTTTGGGGAGCATGTCATGGCTCCCACTATTGGAGGTAGTGATGTTCATTTTACTCATGTATCTTGTGACTTTTTACTTAATATGTTTTCATGCATGGATTGTGAATATTTGTAAGATTGTTCTATGAATGTTTATGATTCATGTTTTCTTTAACTTGTACTAAAGTAGTTGAACTATTTTGGTTATTTTAGTGCTTATCTAATTGAAAATGTGTTGTAATGGTTGTAACAATCGTCGCATCTATGTGGATTATTCTTCTTGATGTTAGGTGATTCCATTTTTTCTTGTGTGCACCTCTACTAGGGTGGCATTATTACTTCTCTCTTAGAGTCTCACCTTTTTTTCCTCTATAGTAGAATAACCTTGATACACCTCCAATTGGACATTCACCAAACACATTTACTTTCTTTTCGCAAAGGCACACACAAACTTCTCTCTATTGCTGACAGCTAAAGCCAAGGAAAATCTATAATAATATATGGAAACCGTATCGATACTTCAAATGGGGATCCTACTCCAAATTATGTGAGTTCTAATTGGGAATTCACATTAGGGAGACCCCCTTGGTTGATGTATTTCCAGCACCATCAACAAAATGGTGCTAGAAGGAGGGTCAGATGACAAGTTGTGCCCATTGAGTTTGTTTGAAATCTCTTATCTCAAATGTCTCATCCTAAAATCATACTCTCGAGGTATTTTTATAACCTATCCCCTAGTAAATTTTCAATCCCCGATGAGCCTCTTTATCAGTTGTCCTGGTTAATTTTTGATTGTGAGAATGGAATGTCCATAACCAAGCACATCACTGATTTTCTTAAATTTGTGAATATTATGAAATTGATGATGAATATTTTGCATGTGTGACATTATTCCTCACCCTTGAAGGTCATGTTAATTGATGGTGGCATATCTTAGCATCTACTTCAATCCATTATTTTCATCATTTCCTCCATGAGCTTTATCAAGCCTTCGATTAGTATGGTTACCAGGATGTTCTTAGAAGAATTAATTACTTAAGAATGAATGCTACTGAATCAGTTGTGGATTTCTCTGATTGATTCCTTCACCTTTGTTGTGCATTTCCTGAAGAAGATATAGATTGGTATTTCATGAAACAAAAGTTTCAGCATTTGGTTCATGTATCTTTTCATGATGAAAACTGAACCCCGTAATGTTTTTACTCTTGTAAATCATGAGACAAATCTAATTTCGAAGGAGGAATTTACTACTAGTTGTGTTCCTTGTCCTCCTCCTTTTCCAATTCCAATGAGGTTTCCTCTCTATGATGATAATAAAGTTGGGAAATTTGCACTTCAAATTCCTAATCCATCTTCTCATCCTCCTTTTTCTTTTCATGATTCAAATTCAATATGTTAGCACTTGAGATTTCACCTAGGCTGAGATAGACAAACCTCAAAGCTACATCAAACCATTTCACCTCGTAGCTAGCCCTACGAGGTATGAGAAGGCTCTCTCGGGTCAAACTCGGTGAATTTTTCAATAAGATGAGTTGACCAATTAGAAACACTGATTTTAGGCTAGTAAACTGATATGGAGGGTTGATTTAAAGTTTTTGGGGTTTTTGGTGGCAATTGGAGGGAGTGCAATTCAGGGTGTGGGGATTGAGCTCAGTTTTTGCAGGGGGGTCTTTGGGGCAAGGTAGGAGTTTGTGCTGATGCCTTTAGCTGAGATGGATGATCAAGGAGGAAAGAAGAGAAGCTAAAGAGGGCAAACAGTGAAATTGAATCCTCTCTAGACAGTGGAAAACATAAATATTAAACAAAATTGAAAGCTGAGCATGGCATGCATGAATTCAAACTTTATCACTTCTTTTGTTTAATTAGCAGCAATAGAATAAGAAATGGAACACATAAACACACTTACAAGGACAAGTAGGAAACACACCATCAACACAAGAATCCACAATGATGTCTGCAAAACCCTGGCCTTCCTTTTCCTCAAATTCCAGAGATATAAGTAAAATATACAATAGAGCTTCTCCCTCAAGAATCCAACCATGAAAATGAGTAAGAGAAGGCATAATATAGAAGATCTAACTCCTTTCCCCACCTCTAGGGGTCGAGCTCAGCTTCCTAGGAGCTGTTGCAACTAATTCTAAATTAATCACTAGATAATAGGCCAATACAACAACTTGCCTCTAAAACTTAGGAAACCTATCCATGCATTAAATATTTACCGTTTACATCAAAGAAACTTCTAGAAGTGGTCAAGAAGAGTAAAATTATCTAAGTGCCATGAAATTTACACAAAAATCCATCATTTACATGCCTCAAAAGTCAACCAAGGTGAAAACAGTTTTTCACTGTCCGAACTGGTCAAAACTGGCAAATTTGCCTGAGTGGTCGCGCCCCTGACTTTGACTGGTCGCGCGCATTGGTAGCTATGTTTGAGGGCCTTCCTGGTGTCCACATCAGGTGCAAGATAGCTCGTTGGAAAGGTCTAGAAGTCTACTTTCCAACCCAACTAGAATTTCTGAATTTGGAGTTGATTTGACCCCTCAAAAATCAAATCGCCCAAGACTGCTTTCTGCAACTCAAAAAAGGGGCAAAAAGTCAAAATTTGCATGTATTTTGAGCTTTTGGGAGCCCAAATCTTCATAAAATTTGAAACCCTTCTATAGGCAAGTGTATATTTGCATGAAAATTCCAAAAATGTAGATTTTTCCCTGTTCTGAGTTGTCCTCATGACTGGTCGTGCACGGGGTGAGACCACTCAAATGGCCAAAACCTGTAAAATTCCCAAAAATGCCAAAAATGCCTCAAAATTCTCAAAATTTCTTGGGTTTGCTGCTAGGAGGAAGATAATGAGTATCATGGTGATTGAGAGAGGCCTTAGCCAAGATACGGAGCGGGTTGTTCTTCTTTTTCCTCTTGCGGACCTCAGACAACCTTCTTTGGAACATTTTCATCTTCGCCTTGCAAACATGCATCCTTGCCCAATAATGGTTTTTCATGTTCCTTAGCAACTTGTTGTTTCGATTGGCCTTAGCCAACAGCCTCTCTAAG
>APFE030960966.1:146079-193549 GCA_000404065.3 Pinus taeda
ACAAGCTCATTCAAATGATATGACCTGATCCAGCAAAGCCAAGAAGGGAACAAAGACCAGCTCCTCCATCAGTGTTATGGCATGCCTAACGGGATGCAAAACTGATACTGATGAGACACCAACCTATGCATATGCAAAGAGCTTTTGATCACCGATGGAGGGCTCAAGACCGACACTAACACAATAGAGGAAATCCTAGAATGGCTCATGAAGCCTATGGTAAAAACCAATATTTCCATTCCTTAAGATGGTATTAACACTCATAAATTTATTCTTGAATATGATTTGGATTTATGTTATCCTATATCATCTATGTGTTATGATTTTATGTGCTATGACTCTTTATACTATGATCTGCTTGATCAATCTGCTCCACTAGCTAGTTTTTCACACTCCCTTGATCTCCAAATTGTTGGTCCAAATTGCGATCATGTTCAAGGTAGTCACATTACACGTGTAGAGGACCTAGAAGGTGAAGATTCTTACAATATTTCTTCTATTTTTGAAAATTCTTTGTCTGAAGATGGTGTTTCCTCGTTCTTGGTTGATATTGAATCGGGTAATCTTGGTAGTTAATCGCATGCAATCAATTTACATAATCCATCTCAAGTCTTAGGCAACAATCATTATAATGAGGATGACTCTGTCGATTTATATGATGATGGGCGCCCAACTGCACCAACTAATCTTCTAGTTCCTCAAGAATATTTTAATTTTGAAGGTTTAGATTTAGAATCTAATATGGTCAAAGGAGATGTACTTATTAAAAATTCATCTTCATCTCACTATGCCTTATGCCCTACTGATTATGATGCATCTACTTGCAATGGAGACACTCCATGCTCTTCAAGTTCTTCATTCGATGAGTTAAATTCTCAATTGGCATAAGGTGGTGAGGATATCCATGATGAAAGAGATTAATCAAATCATTGAGTATCCTTTCCATCCCTCATCATCTCTTCTTTTCCTTAAAGACAATTCTACAAATTAACTTGCTCAGGAAATTTACTCAATTCATTCATCTTCATATTTTCGATAAGAAGAATCTTTTGACTTGATTAATTTGGTTGTTGAACTTTTAAAATCCAATAAAATAAATGATAGAGATGGTTGTCATCCAATTATTAGTGGTCTTATTGAAATTAGTGGTAGTATCTATCCTCACGCCGTGCACAATCTAGTTCAATCTTCAAAATGTGATTTTACAATCCTTGAAAGTTACAGCACTTATCAGGGAGTCGAGTAACTTTACATTTTGTTGATGGTTATGTCATGATCTTGCAACTCTGGTAAGGTTCCTGAACTAAGTCAAATATGGTTTCTCTTGAGAAATCTTGCTCTTTGCATGGTTTCACTAGAATTAAATTCATTCTTGAAAGATGTTTGGTATTGCAGATGTAGTCTTTTGAGCTTTCAAGATTTTCTTTTTTATCGGATTCATGAATCTTCTTCAGTTGATTCATGTTCATGCAATTCTCTTGTATCAAACTTAGGTTTGGAATGTGTATTTCTCATAGAATCATGGAACTATGAAGTTAATCATTTCAAATATCATCTTTGGTCGATGCAATCATGTCTATCAAATTCATTTGAGAATAGTCATCTCCTAGTTTTTCTTGCGAATGTTATATAGTTAATATGTTTCTTCATCACACCTGAAATCCCCTTGAGTGCTAGTGAATGCATGAGTTGTTTCATGAATCAAATTCTTCTCTATCCACTATTTCCTAAATGGTCTCATGTGTTTGTTTTGCTGGCATTCCTTTTAACGTCTTTTGATGATTACGATGCTTGTACAATTTTTCATGAGTTATAGGAGAATAGTTTGTCACTTTCAACATGAAATGAAGTTGGTTCTATTCTTTAGATAATTCACAGAGCTTTTCAAATTGATTTGTCTCTGCTAACTACTGACTGGGAATCTAATGCTTTAATAAGCCCATTTGAACATGATGACTGCCATTCAATTTACAATTTCCCATTAGCAAATCCGATGATAGTTGTTCTACATTCTTTGATCCTTATGGTTTAACATCTCACTATTCAGGTACTTGTCAAGCAGTTGAGGCACTTCAGCCTTCGCTAATGGTTAGGTCACATCCTCACTATTTTTAGAAACCCTCTAAATATGATCAAAATTTATTTCCCCTTGCAAGATTCTCATATTGATACTGTGTCTTTAATTGAAAATTCACCTCTTCAAGTATTTCAAGGTTTGCAAGAGGACTATTTCGAATTTTACGATCCAATCGTTGAATGGTTGGAGAAATATTACTTGATAAGCTCTGTCACAAATAACAAGCTTCGATCGTTCCCTGTGCTTGCTAAGAAATGTAGTGCGGATGAAGATACATCTACAAGAAGTTTTTGAGGTTTTTGTAATTACGTCTTTCATCGAAAAAGGTAAGAATGCAAGATTGTTAGAGCTAGTGTTTATGACATATCTTTATGTTCAAAAGAAAGACCTTCAATTTCTTGTGCAAAATATTCAAGCTCTTATCTTTTCTATTGCACATTGTTTTATCTAAGTTTTAATCAATCATATCTTTATGATTGCAAGTCAGGAATAAATACAGTGGCTTAAATTTAAATTTCATTATACTTCACCCTGGCCTTCTAGATGGTTAGGATAGGAGTAGGTATATTTCTAGATTGGTTTATTTTCACATTCATCTTGCATTCATTTTTTGTACTTTGTCTTCTGTTTTCTCATTTTGGTTTCACATCATCTTTTTGGTTAGCCTCCTTTTGTTTTGTCCTCCTAGTTTTGTTTCCTTGTTGTGTTTTGTCTTTTGTGTTTTTTTAATGAAACTTTTCAGGAAGGGTGTCCTATTTGGGCTCAAAAGATAGTGTAGAAAAATAGAAAAGGACTTTGTGACACTACAACATTTGGCTAACTATTTTCCCTTCTTCCTTGTCTTGGTTACACCTTTTGGTTGATGATGTTCCAACAGAAAATATGATCCTTGCATAAGGAAAACCTTGTGTTGAATTATGGTCTCCATGTCTATTTTGGAAACCTCATGTTTGCACTCGGGTCTTTATGTTTCAGTGTTTTCAGGTTGATCCAATCAAGTAGAGAAGGACAAAGGGAAAATATAAATGAGCAAACCAATATCAGAGCTCTTATATATGCTTCTCTGAAGGGACAACCTCTTCTTCTCTCAATAAGTCAGAATCCCTCTTTCACCCATGAAATAAATAAGCGTTTATGCACATTCCTATATAAAATAAATAAATAAAGGTGAAAGAATAGAAAGGATTCCTATGCAGAGAGGTGAAGAAATCAACTCCGTTAGGGTACTATCTAGGCCTTATGGAAGATGAGAAATGTTTGTGTCCCTAAAGTGACTCCACCAGAGTATTGTTCAGGCCTTCTGGTAGAATAACAACACCAGATATGAAAAACTATACTCTGAAAATCTAAAGCTCGTGAACTTCATTACCGTTTCTTGATTCAAAACAATGTGTGATCATTGATCTTCTGTTTTTGTTTAAACAAGTAGAAGAATGAAGAGGACTATGTTTATGCATGGGGTACGTAGGGAATCCATGGAAATCTGGATGATGAATCAACACTCCCTTAAGAACTAGACCTGACATGAAATAATTGACCAAGGAAGGGAAGCTGAAGTTCTACCAGTGTGTGGCCAACGTTTTTTGCTGTGAAAAACACCCTCAAAAATTTTACCTACACTTGAATTTTGGAGCCTACTGTGGATCTTGTGATCGTTCGTTCCATGGTCAATTCTTGACTAGTCAAAGTCACTTGTGTTTTGTCTTTTGTGTTTTGTTTAATGAGACTTTGCATGAAGGATGTCCTATTTGGGCTTGAAAGGTAGTGTGGAAAAATAGAAAAGGACTTTGCCACACTACAACATTTGGCTATCTATTTGTCCTTATTCCTTGTCCTGGTTAGACCTTTTGGTCGATGATGTTCCAACCGAACGACCCTTGCATAAGGAAAGCCTTGTGTCGAATCATGATCTCCATGTTTATTTTGGAACCTCATGCCTGCACTGAGGTCTTTATTTTTATTTCTTTCAAGCTAATCCAATCAAGTAGAGAAGGAAAAACGGAAAATATAAATGAGAAAACTAATATCAGTAGTCTTATATATGCTTCTCTTAGGGACAACCTCTTCTACTCTCAATAAGTCGGGATCCCTCTTTCACCCATGAAATAAATAAGTGTTGATGCACAGTCCTACATAAAATAAATAAATAAATGTGAAAGAATAGAAAGGCTTCCTATACAAAGAGGTAAAGTAATCAACTCCCCCAGGATACTATGCATGACTTCTATGGATCTTGTGATTTTTCATTCCATGGTCACTTCTTGATCAATCGAAATCACTTGCTCACACATGCTCAGTTTGCAACAAGTTTATGATCGCATTCTTTTAAGTAAGCTTGAAAAAACATAGCAGATTCCATAAAGATAGTGCATTTGCAATGTTCAACCCATGTTTATAGTTAGTGCACACTTTCATTGACAATCCCTCACTTTTGGTTGCATTTGTACTTCTATTTTGGTCAGTTTTACAAACTGTCACTTTTGCGCACCTTCACTTTTACGAGTGTCATTTTCATATTATCTTCGCTTTGGCATGTATCTCTTTCACTGTTGTTCACACTTTTCTATTCATATAGTAAATGTCATCTTTTAGCATGTGGAGTGTCGTACAATGCACGAAAGCTAGCTTTGGTGGTCTCAAGGGGTAACCTTTGTGTAAATGAGCTGGTCTTACCATGTAAACATGTATCACACTCATTTCCAAAGTTTCAAGCATTGTCACACAAATGTCATCACATTCAACGCAAAGTATATCTTTAATGTCGCACTTTGTGAAAGTCATCACAAAATTAATGCATTAAGGAAAGGATGTTGTTCATGTATTCTGAGTGTTCCATGTAGTGTCATAAACTGATCTAAGTGTGTGGTCATGTTCAGAGTCATGTTTTTTCCTGTCTTCCTCTCACTGATTTGACACTTAGTCAAATAGGGAAAAATCTCTGACTAGATCACTCATCCTCCTTTATCTAGCCTAAATTGTGTATTGCACAGTCTCAGTACTTAAGAAACAACCTTGCTTCTTGGAAATTTGAGGTCTAATTGGGAATTTACATCGGGGAGACCCCCTTGGTTGATGGATTTCCAGCACTGTTAAATTTTTTTCATGATGGTTTTTCTTTTTAGCAGGATGTTCATTGTAAATTTTGCATTGAGCTAAGTTATAAAGCTCCATGGGCAATATGTTTTGGTTTTAAACTATTGTGTTGGTTATAGGTATCATAGAACACTGAGGATGGTGTTCCCCTAAGGGGGAGGGGTCTATAACAGCCACATATTAAAAGTTCATGTAATAAATTTAATAAAGGAAAAATAAGACCAAGGTCATGGCACACGTATTCCAAGCTGAATGTTGGGAAAAACCTCCTAGTGGATTTTCATTTGGTTTATTATAGATAATGGAAACTAAGAAAGGCAAAGAGGCATTAATTGGCATGTTATTTATGAAAATAAAGGAAAATAGGAGATGAAAGGTCACAAAATTTCATTTGAGGAAAATTGAAGGAAAAATAAATGGAATTAAAGAAAATAGAGGCCTCAATGATAAAAAGGTTTATGAGAATCAATATAATTTTTTTTTTTAATTTTTCCTTTCAAATTGGTTTTAGAGAGAGAATAGCACCAAGAGGAGAAAGCAAGCAACAATAAAAGGAAAGAAAGGAAGGCCAAGGAAAGCAAGGAAAAGTTGGATCAATCAGATTCAACAAGAGTACTTGTAGGTAACAGGTTGCATGTGTGATTTCCTAGTTGGTTTGTGAATGCAATGTACATGCATGTATGTATTTGTTTCTCTTGTTTTCATTGGCATGCTTTTTTCTAGGTGTGATGGTGGTTTTAGCCTTGCCTTTCCATTTTTGAATAGCCATGGTGTGATGGGGTTCTTTTATTTGTTTTATATTTTGATTGCCTGAGTGTTTTGGAACCGAGTGAGGTGGTCTCAAGAAAATTCCCATATGGCCTAGGAATCCCTTGATCAGTTTCGGCAAGATTGAGGTAAAGCCTGAGGGTGGAGATGAGAAAATTCGTCAATGTATTTGTGAAGAAATTATGAGGCATCCAAGCTTGTTTTGGGCCTAATAATCCCTTGACCGTTTTTGGAGGGATTGTGGTAAATCTTGAGGGTGGAGGTGGTTTAATCTCTAGGAAGCCCTGGTTTTTTATGTATTGGTTCGCTTATGTGATCCCTTGACCAATTTTGGTGGGGTTGCATGAGAATGAGGGTGGAGGTTCTTTAATCTTCGGCAAGACCTGGTTGTTTTTGTCTTGAGTCCCACATTCATGCTTGGAATATGGCATGAGGGTGATTAGATGAAAGAAAGATTTGGTCCAACTCAATCTATGGTTGGGTGGTATATGGAAAACCCTGACTTGGTTGGATTTTGCGTCTGTTAATAAGATAATTTTTCCTATTGTATTTTATGATTAGATGTACTAGTTATTATGTTGCTTTGATGGTTTTTCTATCATGGTTATTATTCTGGTTATAAGCTAGTTATAATCATGGTTTCATAACAGGTTCTAGTTATGGCTGTTGCCATGTTTTGATTAGATGATAAACATTTAATGAATGCATGAGCTAATAGATGTTATTGAAACTATTATGAGAGGGAATTATATCTTCTTGATGATTCTCAGATAAGTATCAAACCCCTATATTCAAATATGCATTCATGACTTATAGATTACATGCTCTCAATATGTTTGACGAAATGCCTGTCATGTTTTAGGTAATCTAGGTCAAATTATACCTTCAAATTTGTATGTCTAGCATCGATTTCATGTCAATATTGATTATGAGAAGTTACAAGAAGTTTTGGGCAGTGGTTTAGAGGCTAACCTTGAATCTAGATTCGAATCTCAAGATCACATGTTCTTAACTGGAAAAATTGGGTTGCAACCACATGGATGTAAGGTTATTCGTGTGGTTGGACGCTCCCAACTACATGGATGCCTTGTTGTGGGTGTGGTTGAGGGCTCAGGGTAGAGAAGGAGGGTTCCAACTCAAGGTTTGGCCACTTGGGATGGTTTCTCAGCCTCTTAGTGTCATGTATACCTTGTAGATTGTTATGAAATGTCAGCTGGTCATTAGTAGTCGGCCCCAATTCCTTAATGGGACATAGGAGGTCAGTTCATGCCATAGTAGCCCTCATCTCATGTTTATCTTGGCAGGCCAGTGAATGTGGGTAAATGTGGGAGGGGTAGTTACAATGCCAACTAGAAGGTGAGGCTGGTTGGCTCTCCTTCGCATGGGGTTTGTCATGTAAAGGTTATAACATATATCCAATATTTAGATGCCCTATGATATCTAGTCATGCGGCACCAATGAACACTATATAAGGACTACGCCTCACAAATCAACACTTGTAATTATATGTCTTAGTTAAGCTATATAGGGGAATCTATAACTTAATCTAAAACCAAGTGGATCTTTGTCACATCATTCATCACATATAACAACAATACCATAAACATCACTAATATTAAACATCAAATTTTATGGTCAGAGTAGCCCTTTGCCTAACACTCCACCAAAATAATTATAAAACCATTATAATAGGGTTTTGGAAAACCTACGATTGACAAAAGATACAATGGAATAACCTATGGGCCTGGCCACATGTACAACCTACCCACATCCTAACTCGATACAATAATTCACAAAACAAAGTTATTGCAACTCGAATTACTTATCTCAATACTCATACCACCCCATATGAGCTCATCGTTTAACCTTCCAAAATTTCTGTTCAACACTTGTGAACAACATTGTGTACACCCTCAACTCACCCCAGAGTGCCACACTTTGGCATTATACACAAAAAACCTACAACATCTTGTCTCTATCATGTCACAACCCTCTTGTTACTCAACTTGTCACTCACGGTCACAGTACACAAACCATACCAGCTTGGGTGGTCAGCACATCATCGACACATAAGAGCCCAAATCTTGGCTTAGCTCGCTAGTATCTTGAACCTGCGATCTTATCACCAAGTTCGTGCTACTCCATTCCACTCTCTTGTCCATGCTTATCTGTTTGTCTCATTAGAAATTTGTTGGGTACAACCCAACTTGGCCTATTTTTTGGGTGAAGGCTTCGCATTTTGTGGAGCGGAGTATGAAGTGGACCATGTAGTAGAGCAACGGAGCACCAAGTGGGCTACGCAGTAGATATACCAAACAACATATGGGCTTCGGGGTGGGCCAAAGCCCCTACCTTTTGTAAAATAATGTAATGTTGTAAAATATCTATGTTTATGGTCAAATTATTGTGATCTGTAGTTTTTGGCAAAGGAAAGGCTCTGCAGCTAAGTGCGTAGGTCAATAATTGTTTGTGGTACGAGATTCATTTTTATAAGCAACAGTGCTTGTGGACATAGTCCCAAATTGGGATGAACCATGGTAAAACATGTGCCTTCATGTGTATTTGCTTATTATCTGTTGTAGCATAGCAGTTTCATTACAGTTGCATTTTACTACAATGCGGTAATGATTATGGGTTTATATGATATGTTTATGTGATTAAATCAATGTGGTGAAGTAATATATGTATCTTAAAGATAAAAGAACATGAAAACACCACTTCGCATCATCCCTCAAGGCTGCAGAAACTTGGTTTTTCAACCTCCCATAGTGGCTTCGGGTGATACTGCGATCTTCTTGCAGGTCATTTTCAAAAGGGCCAATGATTAAGGCTTTTGTTTGTGCACAATATAGATTGAACCTGCGTTAGCCCAATCTAAACCAACAAATGGTTTTGTTGTCGATATTGGGATCTGTTTGAGGGATATGTTTATGTGGCATCCATTCAAGATTGATTAGGATCGAAGGAGCGAGAATTTGCAGATCAAGAGAATAGAAAGCCTCATCTGAATTATGAAGCTTAGTTACAGAAATATGTTTTCACAGATCAATAAAAGAAATTATTCGCATCATTTTCTCTTGAACTGTACGAGTGGATATCAAGGTTGACTGAAAGAAAGACCTGTTTTAAAGTTGGAGAACCTACGACATGGACTCCTAAATTGATACAACGACTCAAGAGCACTGACAACAAGATTTCAAGGGTTTTCGATTTCTGGATTGATAGCATCATGGGTGGATATATTACTGAGTTCACAGTAGACTAGACTATGTCCTATAATGAAGTAGAATGAAAATTCTTCCAAGGACTGTCAGGTAAGTATTTGAAATCTTTGAAGCTATGGATTAAGATGCCTCTATGTGAAAAATGAGTTTTACGGATGAAGTCAAATTGCTAGTTTACTTATGTTTGGAAGAAAAGAAAATAAATTTGACAAAGAGGTTGGAATAATGCGAAGTGGAAAAAGATATAGAATAGATACCAGAAAGAGAGCTCGTGGACAAGATCTGAAGACCTTTGTAGAGACTGAGTATAGTCCTATTTTGAGTGTGTCTGAAAGTGAAAGAGAATATAGCCACCCTGATAACCCTCAAGTAACTCCTTAGTATTCACCTTCCAACCCTGAGAGATCACAGAAGCTAGAATCTAGTAATAACTAGGGTATTTTTGGCTCTCTCCCTCCCCCTCCCCCTCTCCCCTTACCCCTTCTCCCCCTCCCCTTCCCCATTCTTCTCCCCTCCCTATCCCCCTCCCCTTCCAATAAGAAATATGGATGATGATACTAATTTTCCTGTCTTCAAAGGAACAGGATCTGAGGATCCAAAGAAGTTTTGGTTTTTATGTGAAACTATATGGACTGTGAAGAAAATCAATGATGAAAATATAAATAGATCTCAACTCATTATGACACTATGAGATAGAGTTCTGACATGGTATAAAGTATTCCAATAATTAGGTTAGAACATTTTTAGATATAAAAGCAATGCTAATAAGAGAATTTAAGAAGTAGAAGTTTGAGTCGCAGTGCATCACGGAGTTAAAATAAATTAAACAAAAACCTACTGAGTCTATTTGGGAATTTGGTCAGAGATTTAAGGAATCGTTAGATCAACTGAACTTTGAAATAGATCTGCAACAACATCAAGAACGGTTTATAGTTGCACTATTACTGCATATCAGACTACCATATATGAAACAAAAGATAACAAGTCATGTCGAAGCTCTGCAGCTTGCAATGAAGTTGGAAGCTTTGCCTATAGGAGATACTAATGGAGGTATGAAACATATTCAGAGTTAGTTGGTGAACCTAACCCTGCAGATATAAGATGTCAAGAAAAGAAAAGAAGTCATAGAAGAAGTATGGTGTACAAAGTGCATATCAGAGGGCCATTATAAAGAAAAATGTCCTAACTTTAGGAATTACATGGCTGGTGGGGCATCAAATCCCTTAAATGCAAGATCCAACCTATGGTGTAATATATGCAAGAACAAATTCCAACATCACGTAGAATATTGTTAGATGTTACAGAAATATGTGTAGACTCCAAGGAAATTATATTGCAAATTTTGTAAATTAGTAGGACATTATGAGAACAATTTTCGAGCGTATGAACTAATGATGGAGAGTAGTGCTGTTAATTATAGAATTCAAGTAGAAGTACATGGACATGAAGGCAGTGTATAGCACAGTGGTCGAGGAGTCTACTAAGGAAGAGGTCGAGGTGTTGGAGTTGGTTGAGGACGTGGACATATTATTTTTTATAATTGTGGCTAGACATGTTATTTTTCCAGAGACTATCAGAACCATACTACGACATGTAAGTATTGTAAATATTTTGATCATGTAATTGAAGAATACCATGTACTTATGGAAAAAATGAAAGAAAAAAGGAATCAACAACCAACACAGAATATTCAAATGATGACTGCTAAAAGAAGGAATGGCAAACCGTGAATTAGTATTGTTACTAGAAGTGGAACTATGACCAGAAGTGATAAAGCAAATGAGAAGAAATAATCTGAAAATATATATGTTAGAAAAGTTGTTGAGAAATCTCTTGTCTTTTATATTTAGAAGGAAAAATAAGTGTTTATGGAAGAAAATCAAAGCTTTGTGGATGTTGGAGCTTCAAACTCCAATGCACAGCCAAAGCACAAAGCTAGCAATGGCATATCATTAGCTTCGTCACGGAATCAAGTTTCGACACAGAACCAAGCCCTGACACATTATTGAGCTCCGACACAGGACCATGAGTCAGCAAATCAAGGAGGTACTTTAAATTCTTCTTTGTAAAGGGTGAAGAATTCGCATTTTGTGCAGCGGAGTGAAAAGTAAAGAATGCAGTGGTGCATGAAGTGGACCATGCAGTGGACTAGTGGAGTGCCAAGTGAACCGCGCAGTAGATATACCACATGACATGTGGGCTTTCGGGTGGACCGAAGCCCCTCCTGTTTGTAAAAGAATGTAAGGTTGTAAAATATTTATGTTTATGGTTGAATTATTGTGATTTGTAGTTTAAGGCAAAGGAAAGGCTCTATAGTTGAGTGTATAGAGGCCTAAGTCTACAGCTGAGTGCGCAGACGAACTGCAGCTAAGTGCACAAGTCAAGAATTGTTTGTTGTACAAGATTCATTATTATAAGAAACAGTTCTTGTGGACGTAGTCCCACAGTGGAATGAACCACAATAAAACTTGTGCCTTCATGTGCATTTGTTTGTTATCTGTTGTAGAGTAGTAGTTTTATTACAGTTGCATTTTATTACATCATAGTGATGATTATGGGTTTATATGATATGTTTATGTGAATAAATGAATGTGGTGAAGTAATGTATGTATGTTAAAGATAAAATAACATAAAAATACCACATCGCATAATCCCTCAAGGCTGTGGAAAACTGGTTTTGCATCCTCCCATAGTCGGTTTGGGTGATAATGTGATCTGCCTGCAGGTTATTGCCGAAAGGGCCAGTGATTAAGGGTTTTGTTAGTACATAATATAAATCAAACCTGGGTTAGCCCAATCTAAACCAACAAAAATACATATGTATCATGGGGAGGTCGAGTGCCAAGGGTCATGATCCTTCATGTGCTCAGGCTGACCCACTCACATGCTATATTGACCATGTCTTTCCACAAGTTTCTTGTTATCTCGTCGATTCACCCATTGATCATGTCAGCTCACCCATGCCATGGGGCATATGCCCAACTGCCATGACCACTCTAACTTGCTCATCTCTTATGTGTGCATTTAGTTACACATCTTATGTCTTCCTATGCCACATCTCGACACACCAAGTGTGTGTTATATTTCCCATGTGTCCGTTGGCACATGAGATTTTGACAGACCTAGGATTTGTGATATAGTAGCCAACAAAGACCTGCTTAGCATCGAACCTTTTGGAAACACCCACATAGTGAGTGAAGTCTCACTTGAAATTCTAATGGGTGAATGTCGGAATCAAATTTCCATAGTCTGATAGGACTGTCTTATGACTCATTATGCAGAACCCTTATCTAACACATACTTCACTACCTTGCTACTAAAACACACCGCGCAAGGTGTTAATCCCTTTGAACCATCAGATAATGCAAAGGTTTGCTACAAGCATGCATTGTAGGTAAGTACAAGTGATAGCTACAATCAATATGGTTTAACTCAATAATAGACCTGGATTAATCCTCCTACTGACAGAAAACATCAACCACTAAAGACAACCATTAAAGACAGAATCGATATCTGACCCCAACGAATCTCCTACTGACAATAAACATTCGTTTAGCACTTTGACCCTCTTATGGATATTCAACCCTTTACATCCATTCCTAATGGTTCAACATATAAAAACATCACAGGTCCAAACTAGAACATATCATCTCCATATACAACAATTCCATACCACATTATCAAGATAAACATTCAGATTGTTAACTAGTGTTGCATACAATTAGTCTATCACAAGTTATACAATCAACTAACTCATAGAACCAACATAAAGCATTCACATATATTCACAATAGGAAATGGAGCAACTTATTCATCCATTGGCTTATATTTATCATTAATAAAAGAGGCATTGCACCCAAAGTGCATTCATCAAACAAACAGGTTGGCTGACCCTCCATAAATACACTATGCATTGACAAAAACTGGATCGTTAGCTCAAACCATAAGAAACAAAATCATATTAAACCAAGATAATATTAAGCATATCCATTACAATGAATTTTCCTCACAACAATAGACTTAGACATATACTCTAGACTCAAAGCAAACATATACAACCATCAGGCACTTTGGCAATGACTCCATATATCAGCCTTCTCATTGATCAACTAATATTTAACATTTGTAGCTAGCATCCCACATCCAGATATCATCAACCAACAGCCAACCCTCACTCTATCCTTAGAGGCTCTTCTTATCCTTATCTAGAAGCCTCTCGAATCCTCTTGGCATCTTTCAAAATCATTCCAGTTGTCCTTAAAAACCATTAGGATATCTTCCTCATCATTCTAAGTTGCCCCATGCATATCAACGACCATTCAAAATATCCTTCTCTTCGTTCGGCTCCACTCCGCCCGATATCCTCTTTCCAAAAAATATCTCCAACCTACAATCAACCACGCTATCCCCAGTTGCCTCCACTCCTTTGCAACATCTTAAATGTCAAGATTTCCCTACACTCACCTTACCTCCTTGAGCACCACTACTATCTTCCTGCACAAAATTCATCTGCGTCATGCTCTACCTACTGCACTAGCCTTATGTTGCACTCTACTCATCCTTTCATGCTCCTTATCCCTACTATGTTGTCCTACACTTACAAAAAATTTGCAAATAAATTCTAGGCTCCAATAGTGTGACAAGATGTTGCAACTCGTCTCATGCACCCATTCAAAGAAACTCCAAATTTCCCTCCAAACATTGCATAACATTACAAAACCTACAATGGTGATGTCATTGTGCACACCCATCTTGGTTATGTATTCACCATCACTCTGAGATCCTGACAATAGGACTCATTTCACATATTTCCCTAAAATAGTTACCAATAATTAAATAATCTTAATATTTATGAATATTAAAATTATTTATATAACCTAAATATTTATTTGTATTTAGTCATGTGCCAGCAACATATTTTTCACCAACGGCTCAACGATTTTAATGATACTACATCTGGACTATGCTTCATAAATTGACACATGTAATTATATGTCTTAATTAAGTTATATAAAAAAATATCAATCTTAATCTAAAACTAAGCGTATATTTGTCACATCATTCATCACATATAACAATTATGACATAAACATCACCAAACTATGCAACCCCAAATTTTATAACGGATTATCCCTTGGCCTAACACTCCACCAAAATAATTATAAGATAATATATGTGTTTACAATCAAGTTTTGGTTCACCTACAACTAATCCAAATGCAATGGAACAACCCACAGATCATGCCACTTGCACACCCTACGCACGCCTAACCCAATATAACAATTCATAAAATAAAGTTGTAGCATCTCTCATGACCTATCTCAATAATTAACCCAACTTGTATGAGCTCATGGTTCAACCTATTTAAAATTTCAATTCAACACTTTGTGCACAATGTTGTGTACACCCTTGTCTCTTCCCACCATGCCACACTTCAATTCTCTACACAACAATCCCGTAATAGCTTAGATCAATTATACCACAAACCTCTTGTTACTTGACCCATCACTTATTGTCATGTTGCAAAATCTGTGTTAGCTTGGGAAATTAATGCACCATGTAGTACATCTCTAGCACATAAAATACTGAGTCTCAGCTCGACTCACTAAGCTCTAAACCTTTCTATATTTTGTTTGATTTTGTTCTACTTCATGTGACTCTCGACCATTCTTCTCCACTTGTATCACTGACAAATATATATGTGACATGGGGAGGCATAGTGCCAAGGGTCATGACCCTTCATGTGCTTAGGCCAACCCACTTGCATGACATTATGCCCATCGTCTCGACGAGGTCTCACCACAAGTTACCCATTGTCACATTGGTTCACCCATCAATCGTGTTGACATGCCCATGGCATAGGGCATGCACCCAACCACCCAACCACTATGCTTGCTCTAACTCCCTTTCCTCTTATGTGCACATTTATCTACATGTCTCAGATCTCCTTGTGTTGCATCTTGACACGCCAAGTGCACATTCCCTTGTCCATGTTTGATGAGACAACACAACTCGTCTCATGCATGTCCATCCGTGAAAACCCTACATTTTCTCCGAAATGTCACATAATGTCACAAAAATTGTGATTTGAGATTTTGTTGTGCACTCCCATTTTAGTTATGTGCATTCCCTCACTCCAAGGTCCTGACATCCTCTCCCACTCAAAATAATTTTTTTCCTTGGAAATGCTCCAATCGAAAACTCCTCAAGTCACAAACTTAAATATCATCTCATGAAGTGTCACTCCTCTGGATGATGTACATAAGTACCTCTACTAAAATCACACCTTCATGTCCTTCAAGTGTTAGCTCACTTTATGGCTCCTAGTAATCATGTAGCTAATATGATCATCACGTCAAGTTACACAATAACTCATGTCACTTACACAAATAAAATAGCCTTGAATTTCAAATCATCCATGTGACCCATCAATCACCTAATCTACATAAGGTACCTTGAAGCACCCAAGACATGAATCACCATCCAACTGTAAGATCTATACAAACTCCTCATAACTCAATGTGAAAGTGAGATGCATTAGTCATTATGACCATTGCATCCATCTAAATGTCTATCTAACGTCGTGGAAGTACCCTTTCGTACTTTTCCATAAGATACCTTGATAATGGTGGATGTGAATTGATCCTATCTTCTGCCTCTTCAACAAGATGCTTCAACTCTGGTTCATAGTGAAAACCTCCTCTTAATTCCTTTATTGCTAAACCAATATCTTCCTTGTCTCGATTGTACCAAGGTACATCTCCCTAGCCAAACTCTTAAATCAAAGGTGTCATCCTCGTGTCTACATTGGACACATCGATTATTAATCCTTCCACCTCCATATGATCTACTCTCAACTCGAAGCTGTCAATATTGTCATCCAAGACCATCATAATATATGCATGTTCCAAGAGAAGAGAATCCATGACATCCATATTCTCACAAACATCATTGTCCAATTGTTGTTTTACTCTATTTTTCATTCAAATATAGGTCATCTTAATAGTTGAATTTGTGACTCTTCTAAGAGTCCTCACTACAATCAGTTCATGTCCTAATAGAATGAACAAACATCCTATGTGTGGAATTGGTATTACCCTCTCTACAATTAAAAGCACATGTACCAACACCAACTCATGGTCATCCATATGCACAATGGTGAATCTCGCTCTGCCGTGTCAATCACCGATAGAAGTGGTAACGTCATCAACCATTATCACACACATCTCTCTTGAATTAATGGCCTTGAAGGATGCCTAGGTTAGCTTTAATTTCAATCCAATCTCTCTAACCACATCCTCTCATATAAAGTTATCTATAGCCCCACTATTAATCATTTCCACAATCTAAATACCATTAACATTCATACTCACAAATCCAAGTTGAGTCCCTTCCTAGTCTTATTTTGTGGTAGTCTTCCTCATAGAACCTACTCTCAAAACCTGTAGTACTCCAACTATTGGTGCATCCTCTTGCTCCATAGTAGCCACCTTCTACTTCAATGAGAAATTCTTCACTAAATGCCCCTTTTCACATATCCAACATGAAAGGGGCTTCTACTCCCTTGCGGTACTTGTTTTGTTTGCTCCATCCTTAGACTTGGCCTTTCCCAAGTCCTTCTTCTTCTTAACCATGTCACCACAATATCCTTCTTACTCCTTACTTCTATAATTCCCTTCGTGCCAAAAATCCAAAATTTTATCTGTTGTAGTGATGGCATTTGTAAGAGTTTGGACATTTTGTCTCCTCAACTTAGTCCATGTCCATAATTGCAATCAATTGATGAAATCATACAATCGATCTTCATCTAACATCTTTATAATCTCCAGCATAAGGCTTGAAAAATCCTTGATGTATGCATGAATCCTCCCTATATGCTTAAAATCCATAAGGTTATTCCTAATGATCCATGCTTCATCTCCTAGACCAAACTGCCTTTATTTATGCCCGTATAGAAATCATCTATATGATATGACCAAATTTTCAATCCTCCACTTGAGTCCTATACATAATTTTGTTGTCCCTATCAGATACATGGTTTTAGCATTAACCTTAGCCTCATTTGAGCACAAACTCATCTAATCCAAGTACTACTCCACATCCTAACAAAAGTTCTCAAGATTCGTATCATTGTTATTCGCATCATACAAGTCTAGTTCCTTGTTCTACTCGATTTGTCATCCAAATAGAGGTCATCCTAATAGCTGAATTTGTGAATCTTCTAAGAGTCCTCAATGAAATCATTTCATGTCCTACTATAATGAACACACATCCCATGTGTGGATTTTATATTACCCTCTCTACAATTAAAATCTCATGTACCAACACCAACTCATAGTCATCCATATGCACAATGGTGAAGCTCTCTCTTCCTTTTCAATCAATGATACAAGTGGTAACATCATCAACAATTATCTCACACATCTCCGGTGAATTAATAACCTTGAAGAATGCCTAGGTTGGATTTAATTTCAATCCAATCTCTCTAACTACATCCTCTCATATAAATTTATCTATAGCCCCACTATCAATCATAGCCACCATCTAAATACCATTAAGATCCATACTCACAAAGCCAAGTTGAGTCCCCTCTTAATCTTATTTTGTGGTAGTCTTCCTCATAGAAGTTTCTCCCAAAACTTGTATTACTCCAACTATTTTTGCATCCCATTTCCCCATAGTTTCCACCTTCTACTTCAATGGGAAATTATTTTCTAAATGCCCCTTTGCACATATCCAACATGAAAGGGGATTCTACTCCCTTGTGGTACTTGTTTGATTTGCTCCATCCTCCTTAGAATACTTGGCCTTCCTTGGGTCCTTCTTCTTCTTTCCCTTATCACCATAATCTCCTTCTTGGTCCTTACTTCCAGACTTCCCTTCATGCCAAAAATCCAAAATTTTATTTGTTGTAGTGATGGCCTTTGTAAGATTCTGGACATTCTATATCCTCAACTTAGTCTCTGTCCATGATTGCAATCAATTGATGAAATCATACAACCGATCTCCATCTAACATCTCTATGATATTGAACATAAGGCTTGAAAAATACTTGATGAATGCATGAATCCTCCCTATATGCTTCAAATCCATAAGGTTATTCCTAGTAATCCATGCTTGATTTCCTAGACCAAACTTCCTTTATTTATGCCCATGTAGAAATCCTCTATGCGATATGACCAAATGCTCAATCCTCCACTTGAGCCCTCTATATAATTTTTTTGTCCCTATCAAATACATGGTCATAGCATTAACCTTAGCCTCATTTAAGCACCAACTCATCGAATCCAAGTACTACTCCACATCCCAACAAAAATTCCCAAGATTCTTATCATTGTTATTCCCATCATATAGTTCTAGTTCCTTGATCTTCATGCTCACTGTTCAATATTGCAATCATGTTTGCTTACTCTTGGTTTAAGTTACAAGAGAAGCCACTTCATCCTTTAGGTGCTTGAATTGATTCCCCCCATGCATCATCTTTTACTTGCTTCATTATTTGAGCAATCCCCTCAAGCTCACTAATGCCATGAAGCAATTCAAAGATGATGCATGGGAGGAATAGACAAATCCCATCAAGCTCATTAATTCCATGAAGGAAATATTCCCCCACATTCCCCATGTCCCTCCTTATCTCTTCACACTAATTTTTTATCTACATAACATCCATCATCTAAACCATAAGCTCTTCAATATAAACAAATATCTCTTTCAATCTAGGGCCATCTTGACTTGCTGACCCATTTCCACTTGACCTTGAATATGCCATCTCAACCTACTAAAGAACCTTGTATGATAGCAATAGATATATTGTGACATTCCATGGCTAATATTTATCTCTCATTATAAGTAATTGGAATTATTTAAATGACTAAAAGAGGGGCACTGATTCCATCGCTTGAGGAAGGAGTGTAACAACCCTGGTTCAAAATTCATGTAAAAATATATAAGACCATGGTCATGGGACACGTATTCCACGTTGAATGTTGGGCAAGACATCCTAGTGTGGGTGTTCATTTGGTTTATTATGGCTCAGGAAATTGGAAAAGGAAATGGTTAAGGCTTTGGGAAAGGCAAAATGGCATTTTGGAACACTTATTTATGAAAATAATGGAAATTAGGAGCAAAGGAATGTGAAAGGTCACAGGTTACATGTGAGGAGGAAAATGAAGGATAATAATGGAAAAATGAAGAAAATAGAGGCCATATTAATAAAAAGGCTCACGAGGATCAGTTCATAGACTTTTGACAATTCAGTTTTGGAGCTCTCTCATTATTCTCTCTCTCTCTCACACTCTTGGACACTTAGACATTTCTTGGAGCACTTTGGCATTACATCAAGAAAGGCAAAGAAGGAAAAAGGAAGGAAGGAGAAAGAAAGGAAGAGCAGGATCAACTAGTTACAAGATGATTCTTTGCAAATATCAATTTGCATGTGTGATCTCCTTGCTATATTTGGCATGAATGGTATTGCGTGTGGTTTTTTGTTGTTACGGCATGGGTTTTTCCAGGTGTGACAGTGTTTTTCAGCCTAGCCTTTCCATTTATGGATAGCAATGGTGTGATGAGGTTCTCATGTTTTGGTTGAGATGGATTGTCGGAGGGATTTGAAGCTAAGTGAGGTGGATCTCCTAAAGAAAGAACATATGGCCTAGTGATCTGTGGATCAAACTGTGGATAGTAGTAAAGCCACTGGTCTAGTGACCCCTAAAATAGACTGTGGGTTGTGGTAAAGCCAGGTATTTTGTGCCTCAGTGGGCCGAGGAATCCTCGACCAGTGAATGGTGGGATATACGGTAAATCCTAGAGGTGGGTGCTCTCCATCAGGCCTAGTAATCTTGGGATGCGATATGCAGTAAGCCTGGAGAGTGGGGCTCGGTGTAGGGCCTAGTGATCTGGTGGGGATTACGATAAATCCTAAGACACTAGGAGATAGGAAAATTTCTCAAGGTGTTGGTGGAGAAATCTAATGGCGTTCATGCATGTTTTGGCCTAGTGATTTGGTGGAGATCATGGTAAATATTGTTATTACATGTTTACTGTGTTGGCCTAGTGATCTAGTGTGAATTGCGGTAAAGCCTGATTTCTCTTTATGAGGGTGAGGTGGTTTAGCCTCGTAATTCCCTGGTTGATTCTTTTGGTTTGATTCCCACATTCATGATTGGAATATGGCATGGGGGTGAATGGCTGAAGAGAGAATTGGGTCAGCCATTCTATGGTCGGGTGGAATGTGGTAGTCCCATGGGTTGGATTTTGCATTCATTGATAAGAGGTTCTTTCCTTGATATCTTATGTATAAATGTATTGGTTTATATGTGGATTATATGGCTAATGTATCCTTTATATTTTTGTTGTTATTATGACGGCTATAAAAATGTATTATGATAGTGATGTTGTATGGCTCTCCTCATGTTTTGATTTGTGAATGAATGAGTAATGTATCTATGACCTCATAGATTATAATGCATCTACTGATATACGGGAACAATGATTCTTAGCTATTCTCATATAAGTATGAGACCCCTTATGCTCAAATATGTTGTTTACACATGTAGATTATATATTTGTGACATGTTTGATGAAATTCTTGTCATGGCTAGTAGGGGTCTAGTATAATCCTTATTGAATGCATCATTGTTATGTTGTGTAAATTCATTTCTAAAAGTGTCATGGAGTTTTGGGCAGTGACCTGATCTTCGGGCCTGAAAAAGTGGCTAAAATCACAAAGACACGGGCACAACACTGGCACAAAATTCCTTGGACGCATGCATACCATGTTGTGGGAGCCTCCATAGCATCCTGGATGCATGCATGCCCATATCAAGGGAGCGCCCGAGAGTGTAATGGTTTAAAAACTTAGAGGGACCTAGGCGTTGGTTACCTAAGAGGTTGAGATGGTTCCTGGGAGTCATGTTGATGTGGAAGGTTTGTATGGTGTGTTTCTGTCGGTTCCACTTCCTTAAGGTGACTTAGGAGGTCGAATAATATCATAGTAACTTCTTGTCACATGTTTACGCCGGTTGGCAGGTTACTTTGGTAGATGTGGGATGAAGTTGTTACAAGGAAATTTCTTGATGGAATTTATGTTTTAAAATTTAGTCCTGGTTGGTTGAAATGATCTTAATGGGTTGAATGTGCAATAATTTTAACCAAGAAGAAAAGGATAGGTCGAGGTGTCCTTAGCTTCTAACAACAATCAAATAGGAAACTTAATGGAACTGACATCATTGTGTTTTCCAAGGAATGGGTTGCGTGGAGCCTCAGGAAGAGGCAGGCAGTTGGATGTTGAACAAGTAAGGAAAACTTAGGCAAGGGACTTTTGGAAGATGAACAAAGGTTTATGGAGAGGAAACACACACGCAAAAAAAAAAAATCCCTCTCTTGTGTAGCTATGATAGAAAAAAAATGAAAGGAAAATGTAGAGGATGGCATTAAGAATTGTTGTGGAAGAAGCAGAGAACAAAACATCTCATATTTTTGTTGCTATGCATTAAAGAGAAGCTAAAAAATAACGAATGAACCCTCTTAGGGATTAGCTATTAGCATTGACATTGTGATGCAATGTTGATGGTTGGCATTAGTGTCAACATGATAACATGGGATATTGGTACCATGTGATGTAGAGGTGATTGGTTTGCACATTGGTTGAAGAAGTTAGCTCAGTGGTTATAGATGTTGGTGCAGGTATTTGGCCTGTATGTTGATGCCTTGGAAAAATGTGGAGTTGCGACACGTAGTTGACAGTGATGGAGAATATCAAGTTATGTTTATGGTACCTGGTGTGTGTGGATGGTTTTTAGCATGTATGATTAGTTGCATACCTATGATTCATGATTTTAAGGTCATGCAAATGTTCGAGTAGTTGTGGAGTAGTTTGATGGCTTAAGTGTTAGTGCAGTTGATGGATGACATTCAAGTCAACCTAGTTTAATTTGTGATGGTGATGGAGTTATGACAGTAGTTTTTTAGAGTGTTGTAGTGGCTACAATGGGTCCTAGAGGTCTTACAAAAGGTTGTTAAGTAGTGGAGAAAGTTTGGGCAGATTCTAAGCTAAGGAAATTTTATTTTGGCCATCCTCTACCCCAATTGCATGGATGATGGCTTATGCGTGCAATTGAAAAGCGCCAGTCACTAGCAGACATGCCTATGAATGTGAATGAAATTGAAATTTTGCAGTTCTATGGGTTCGACTGAAAGGAAACACAAAATTTACTCTGGATTTCACACGCACAATTGAAATTGTTTTGTATTTGGCAAAGCTCGTGATCGGAATTTTCTAGAAATAGGTTGGGATAAGTCATGGGGCCTCTAGAATTTGATAAAAAAATGAAAATATCAAAGGGCTAGTGGAGTAAGTGGCTTTATTTGGTCAAGACGCCTATCTCAATCAAATCTAAAGTGTGTGAAAGGGTTTTGGGCAAGCTCCATCATCTGAAGAATTTATTGATTTAACCATTTCCAAAAATTACAAATACGAGAAGAAAGGTTTTTTATTTTGATTGGTTCCCTTGTGTGAGAAAATTTTCATAGTGTTTTTGGCAAGCCAGTGGTGAGAAGAGTGAATTTGTTGCAGTAGAGTGTGCATGGAGCTATAGCAGTAGAAGAGAATGAAGTACTCATGGATGGAGACTATTAGTATGCATAAGAAAAGTGGCAGGGTTACTAAGGAGTTTTCTAATGTGTTTGTGATTGCAGGGGCATAATTTTATTTGAGTTTATATTTCTTGTTGATATGATTGTGATAGATTGGCTACAACAATGTCTAATTTTTTTTGTATGGAAATTTTATATTGCATCATTGAGTTTTTGCATCTAGATTATTTGCAGTTAATGTATTGAGGCTATGTGAGTTGAGGACTGTGTGTGGATGTGAGACAGAGCTATGAGTTGATTTTGATTCAGTGATTGATGTTTTGTATTGAGAGTGTTGATAATGTGTTATGAAGATATTACTGTTGTGATGTTCATGTAGAGCGACTCTGGGGTTCCAGTTTGAAAATGCATGAAATGTGAACCACATAGAGGAGTGAAGTATGGGCTTTGATAAAACAAGCATTGAGAACAAATTTCTTCATAAGTCCAATAGGAGTTGGGCAAGGCTTATTGGTGGTGGAGGATTCTAGTGGAAGGTGGTTCCTAGAGTCGTGAGATGGAGATCAGAATTACTTTCAGATAGTTTCCATTTGTATTATCTATGTAATGATTTGCTTGAAAATTAATAAAATATATTAAGCAGTGCATCAACAACATTGGTGTTTTTTGACCCAGAGAGGGGATTTTCCACCAGATATCATGGGTTCCTATGTGATGTGATGATTTGTGTCTCATTGTGCATGTTTACTTTATATGTTATGGATCTCATATGTTGATTCTTAGTGAAGTTGCATGTTCAAATCTATTTCTTATTTGTTAAGTTATGAATTGATTAATATATTGAAGAAAGAATTTTAAAGTTGTGTAATTGTTATCACTACTGATTCACCCCCCCCTCTTATTAGTGATCCTAGTTCCAACACTAGCCGAGCATAAGAATCACAGAGAGAAATGGCTTTCCTATATGGCTAAAGAACCCACTAGGAGCTTGTGGATTAATGAACCTGTTGAACTAGGGAGAGTCTCTCTGGTGGCTATAATCGTTAAAGAACCACCAGGAGTTGCCCTAGGACTGAAGATCCAGTTCTTAAATCATTAATGAACCACCTAGAGAGTGATATCTTTACCCATTAGCAGATTATCCACTGATGAACCACCTAGAGAGTGATATTTTTACCCATCATCAACTTATCCATTGATGAACCTTCCTTAATTGTGGACTTTATTCTTCTAAAAGTGAGTTAAATTTCTCTGCATTCTGATGTGTTGGCACGAATGTGAATATGCCTAAGGAATGTGCAAGATAATGTGTCTAGATGGGGGATGAAGGTAGTGTGGCATCGTGACATCTTATTTCACCTGTTGTGATTGGTTAAAAATCCTCTGAAAGCACTCCACCTCAAGATTTGGAATCTGGCTCGAGGGTGACAGTTACAAGTGAGAGAGTTTGTACCTTGTCTATGGTTGGGTGGAGATTTGTAGTCTCAATCTCAGTTGTGAGACCCTTTAGATCATAAGCTAAGTGTTACTCAATATCTTGCACCTAAATATTCAAAATGTGTTTCCTATGTTGGCTCAAGGCTTGTATTAAAATTGATTTAATGTGTTGAATTATGCCTGAAACCAAATATGGAATTGGGTTGCTTCCATTGTTGAGGAATATTGATTTCTTATGAGAATTTTGGGTAATTGCAGGGATTCTTGTATCCATTTATGAGCTCATTTTATGTTTATTGTCATCTCAAGAGGTCAGTAGACCTCCACTCTATTTTGAACTCATTTTCTATTATTTACTATCATTCTATGAGGTTTACATACTTCTGAGTTATTGCGAGTTTGAATTTTTTATAAAGAGCCTAAGTGATTATGAATGGGAAAGCCCACGTTATTTTATTGTATTGCTCACATAATTGACTATTGAGATTTATTCCATAATTTCAAGATTAGGAAGGATAATGATTTACATGTATGGGGAGGCCATATCCACACATATGTATATCCATATAATTTCTCATATTATACACAGACTCTTCCTTCACCCAAATGTGGGACTTAATGCCCTACATACATGTTTAATCATGACTATGGAGTAGGGAAGGTGTTCAAATAATAGTGCAGGGAAAGACTCTCTTCATGTTATTCACAAAGTGAACCAATTTATGCCTTATACTGTCGTCATTCCCCTTAGCAAAGCCTCCTTTATATGGAACTTGGTGATAATGGTGTATGACCTCTTACCTTGGTGTTTAAAATTCAGCGCTATTACAAACTTACCATGCACTGATATGCCCCTAACTCCTCTAGTGTGTGACCACGATTTATGATCGTGGTCCTCCAAGACATGTCAATCTGGCCCTGCTACTCCTTCAAGTGTCGAGGGAAGATCGACAGGTGCATGATGCTCTCGACGTTTTTCCATTGGGTGTTGGTGCTCCACCCTCCATGTGAGCCCAAAGTTTCATCACCTTGGCTTGCTCTTGGAAAAATACATACATTTCCATCTGGGGATATCCTTCTGGGATGACATAAGAAATGATGGGGTCACGTTTCGCTTGGCGTTCATTATCTCACCTTCTGGTACTCAATTGGGACCTCTTGCCACATTACCTCGACATTGCGTCACCTCTACATCTCCTTCATTACACACTATTATCACTTCTAAGAGATATACACTAGGGATATGGGAAAGTTCCCGTCTCTATCTCTTAACATTTTGCGACATGGTAATAAGATCTTCACCCTAGTGTTGGTCAATACTTGACACATCTTGGTCACACTCGCTAGCTACCACATCCACCTAACTCTCATCATGCCAACAGGTTTGGTTGATTAGTATTAAGGGAATGCCTGAGATTGTGATGCAGGAGCATCTAACCCCCCCTTAATTAAAGGAGGAAGTGAAAGTAGAGAAGGAGGACAACGTGGACCATCAAGCAAAACAAGGGAAATTTCTGTTAAGACAGAGCTTAAATGGTGGAATGGATAAGTCTCTCGAAGACTTTATTAAATATAATACTACCACATATGCATGCATGTAGAGAGAATCTAGGGAGTTGTTGACTGTTTCATGGAGAGGATTGATTGGATCCTTCCAGTGATCCGATCCAATGTTATATATAATATATATAGATATATATATATATATATATATATATATTATATATATATATATATATATATATATATATATGAGCCTACGTGTTTAGTGATAGATAAAGAGTAATAGATAGAAAGTGTAAACCCGAGAGTATTCACAATGTAGTCGAGGGAGAACCTATTACTAAGGTTGGAATGCCTTAGAATGTAACTATGCTATGTATAATAACGAATAAATGTGTGTTATGTGAAATTCATGTATTTGTGCATTTAGGCCTTTCTGAGCTATCTGTATATATATATGGGATGATGACTTGAATCGAGTGTTAGTAGATTATTGATCAACCATCGAACATTGTAGGATCGATGGTGATCCATTGTTTACGAAATATTGTTTATATGAATGTTCTGTGGGTTAACGGAGAGTGGCAGAGAAACTGAGATTTTAGCGTAAAATCCATCAAAGACAAGCCAAGTCAAGTTAGGGGAATATGGTGAAGGAAATGGATATCAACCATCTAATTGACAGATCCAAGGCAATATCAACGGTTATTGTGTGGGTAAAGCGTGGAGCATTAATATGAGAGAAAGGTAGTTTTGCAACACTAGAAGTGGATTTTGGGTGAAGAAATACCATAAGTGGTATTTTCTGATTAGCTCTGATTCCACTCAGTGGAACACATGTGGCAGTGGGGAGGAGAGAGGAAACCACCTTTCAGGTGGTTAAACCTCGCGCTAGTCCTGCCTCCGAAATCCCTGACAGCTGTCGGATCTAGAGCGAAGTGATCGACGGTCAGAGATCAACTGACTGTTTGATTTTTGGAGTGAATATTGACCATTTATCTGAGGAAATATTGGATGGAAAATATTGACTAATCGGTGATCGGAAAATGGAGAGCATGGTGGACAGTGCGACAGAATGTCGATATGCAACTAGGTGATATCACCGATAGTCGATGATCGGCGATCAAAGCGATCGCTATCGGAGATCGGACGTTGGAGTGGCACTGCGGAATGGTACAAAGGAACAAACTCTCCGATATTTATAGAGGCGGGCTTATAATATTTGAGATCCGACCCAAGGGCTCTGCGGGGGTTTTTCGTTGTATTCCCGTATTCCCATTATTTTTGATATATGTATTGGATAGGGGGTTTTATGGTAAAATAGGTTTTTAAGTCTAAACGCATATTTAAATGCTCCTGATAGTATAAAGGCTCTGATATGTTAAATGGTCCATGATTTTAAAGGCTTAGAGCCGTATGAATGCTTCTGATAAGGGTTTATGGGCCATAACCCATAGGCCTCAAGATCGATTATTGAAATGGAAAGGGTAAATTGGTTATACCCCTATTTTCCTTTTCATAAAGTGGTATCAGAGCAGGGAAATTTTTCCTGCGAGAAGGAAGAAGAGTGCAAGAAGAAGGGAAAAGAGGTATATTTGTGTTAAAGCTGAAGAGTTTGTGGTCTTACTATCATGTATAGAACGATGGTGGAAGGTGAGAAGATTTGTAGCAACCTAGAGAAAGGTGTGCTCAATTGATTCCAGAGGAGAGAACCAGAAGGATGCCAAAAGACCGAGTGAGGAGGGCTTGGTGAGGTATCGTGTAGCAGAGGAAGACTTTTACTACAGAGGTTTTGTTGCAGCTCACAGAAGATCATAAAAGGAAATTCCACAGAGATGTGGGTAGAATTTATAAGGACAAGGAGGAGCATATGACCAGGAGGTCATAAATTTTTGTGCCTCGGGAGTTTGATGCAGGAGCATCTAACCCCCCCTTAATTAAAGGAGGAAGCCAAAGTGGAGAAGGAGGACAACATGGACCATCGAGAAAAACAGGGGACATTTCTGTTAAAATAGAGCTTAAATGGTGGAATGGATAAGTCTATTGAATACTTTATTAAATATAATACTGCCACATATGTATGCATGTAGAGAGAATCTAGGGAGTTGTTGAGTGTTTCATGGAGAGGATTGATTGGATCCCTTTCTAGTTATCTGATCCTTGTATTTAATTATAGTATATATTATATATATATTTTTATTATATATATATTTTTATATGTAATGTTTATATATTATTATATGAGCCTACATGTTCAATGATAGATAGAGAGTAATAGATAGAAAGTCTAAACCTGAGATTATTCACAATGTAGTCGAGGGAGAACCTGTTACTAAGGCTGGAATGCCTTAGAATGTAACTATGCTGTGTATAATAATGAATAGATGCGTGTTGTGTGAAATTCGTGTATCCGTGCATTTAGGACTTTTTTAGCTATCTATATATATATGGGATGATGAATTGAATCGAGCGTTAGTATATTACTAATCGACCATCGATCACTGTAGGATCGATGGTGATCCATTGTTTATGAAATATTGTTTATATGAATGTTTTGTGGGTTAACAGAGAGTGGAAGAGTAACTGGTATTTTATCGTAAAATCCATCAAAGACGAGTGGAATCAATTTAAGGGAATATGGTGAAGGAAATGGATGTTGACCATTCGATCGACAGATCAAAGGCAAGATCAATGGTTATCGCGTGGGTAAACTGTGGAGCATTAATATGCAAGAAAGGTAGTTTTGCAACAATAGAAGTGGATTTTGAGCGCAAGAAATACCATAAGTGGTATTTTCCTATTAAATCTAATTCCACTCAGCGAAAAAAATGTGGCAATGGGGAGGAGAGAGGAAACTACCTTTCGGGTGGTTAAACCTTGTGCTAGTCATGCATTTGAAATCCTTGACAGTTGTTGGATCTAGAGCAAAGTGATCAACGATCAGAGATCAACGGAATGTTTGATTTTTGGAGTGAATATTGACCATTTATCTAAGGAAATATTGGACGTTAGAGATTGACTGATCGGTGATCAGTAAATGGAGAGCACGGTGGACAATGCGATAGAATGCCGATATGCGATTATGCGATATCACCGATAGCCGATGATCGGTGATCGGAGCGATCGTTATCGGAGATCGGAGGTTGGAGTGGTGCTACGAAATGGTAAAAAGGAATGGACCCATCGATATTTATAGAGGCGAGCTTATAATATTTGAGATCTGGCCCAAGGGTTCCAGTTGGGTTTTTTGTTGTATTTCCCTTTTTCCCGTTATTTCCGATATATGTATTGGATTGGGTTTTTATGGTAAAAGCATATTTTTAAGGCTAAACGCATATTTAAATGCTCTCGATAGTATAAAGGCTCTGATATGTTAAATGGTCCATGATTTTGAAGGCTTAGAGCCTTATGAATGCTTCCAATAAGGGTTTGTGGGCCATAACCCACAGGCCTCAAGATCGATTATTGAAATGGAAAGGGAAAATTGGTTATACCCCTATTTTTCTTTTCATCAAATTGAATCCTTGGGGTGAGATGGAAAGGGTGGTCCACACTCGTTCTTATTAAATGAATTTATATGAATGTTTTAATTCCTCCCATTGATCCTTATGGGACAATGACATGGGTAAACCCATGATCGATACTAAGAACAAGTCGATAGCTAACATGTGACTTATGACATGGACAACCATGAGGGATCCATGTGGGAAACACATGGGTGCCACATGGCATGCACTATTTAATTGGTCATGACTTCAATTGGCCATACCTGATGAGCTAGGAGTTGAATGGTACAAATTTCATATCACTGGAATTGTCTTGAAGAAATGAACACAATGGAATCGTTCATTTTTAATTTTGTAAAGGTGAAAGAAAAATAACAAATTTAGACCCCATCTCCATAAAGTGACTATGGAAATCTGGTCATCATAGTAATTGCCTCCTACTAACCTTACCAAGGGACTGGCATCAGTAGGGGGTGTTATAGAGTGGTATTAGAGTGACTATGGAAACTAGGTCATCATTGTAACTACCTCCTACTAACCTGATCTAATTTAGAATATTACATTGTTGTGCTAAGATCCTCATCATATTAGAAACAAAATTCTTTCATTGTGCTTAAGGATTCAGAATTTTTGCAAGTGAAATGATGAGTTTTTATGTTAATTTTATGAGAAATTTAACATAAATAAGAGACTGAACAATAGCATAAACATGTACATAACATCATCAAAAAAACATTACAATAGGAACATGATAAAGGAGTTCACCCCTCCTGGGCTATGTCTCCTTGGTCCAGCTTCTAATGGCTAGCACCTCTCTATTATGCTCAAAATTGTAAAAAGATATGTTTAAAATGCTCAAATGCTTATGAGACCTACTCCAATGAGTCCAAAATGTCCAAAAATGGCTATCTAGCCTCTTTTTGCATGCAATTTGGTGGAAAATTGAAGAAGTTATGACCTCGCCTAGTTCTACCAATATTCACTCCACAAATTGCACCATTTCCTGTATGAACCTACAATTTTGATCCAAAATTGCGCTAATTGAGTGAAAATTTCACCGCACGATAGTCTATAATCTATCAGCACAAATTGTTCCATTGCAAATCATAATTGGCGGAGAACCGATGGTCTTATGATCTGTGAACACAATCGGGCGATGTGCGATTGCAATACGGCAGACCCGACAGAACTATTAAATGGAACCCATAATCTTATCGCATCTGGGATCCATCACAATTTGTAATCGGTGGAGTTAAGGGGTAACAGATATACCGAACTCTGCACTTTTATGATGTACGATTATGATTATCACATCGCAACTCGAGTACGCTAGGGGCCAATTCATCACATCACACTCTGGCTTGTTTTGGGGCTGATTCCTTAACATTGACCCTCCTGCAACATGCGATTTTCAAAATGCGGGGCAAATGGTGGCCTGCCACTTGGCACCTCCCCATTCCCTGAAGGGTCCTGCCATGTGTCCAAGTCAAACCTGAACTTTGATTTGCTCTAAATTCTTCATATGACCTTGGATTTGAGTGTTGTTTACACCATTGGAATCAAGATGATGAGCGCTTTGATCTGAAGTTGAGTTTATCGAGATTCCGCCACTTTGAGTTTTGAGCCTAATTTTGAGCACCTGATCACTCCTCCCCACTGGAAGCCTTTTGGACCCTAAAAGGATCACTTTCAGTTGTCCAACAGGTGAGGGTACAGTTCCCTCACCTTTCCTACCTCTATCCATTTGTATTTTAAAGGATTTGTACCCTTGAGCCCCACTTGAAGATAATTGATACTTCCCCTTTTTTATGACTTTGTTCTTTTGTCAAGTATAGTGTCTTGGAGAAGCTCATCAATGAATTCTGGTGAAAAGTATTCAATAGATGGAATTTGAATATTCTCTCCTTGACATTCAATCAAAGGAGGCTCATACAACCTTAAATTATCAACATTAACAACATCATAAATTTGCATATATGAAGGCAAATCCAACCTGAATGCATTGTTACCAATCTTTTTCAAAATTCTGAATGGACCATATATAATTGGTTTTAACTTATTACCTTCTCCTTGGAGCCTCTCTTTATTAATTAGAAGCCAAACTTCATCACCAACATGTAACTTGTGATCTTGATGATGTTGGTCATGCCTTGCTTTGTACTTTCCTTGGATTTTCTCAAGTTGTTCTTGAATATTTTGGTGTACTAATTTAATTTGTTTAATGAACTTTCTTACTTTGTCTATGTCACTATGACCTTCAATCGCAACATATTTTCCAAAAATAAAATTCAAAGGAGATTTAGGCAAGTATCCCAAGCATGCCTCAAATGGTGAATTTTGAGTTGAAGAGTTCTTGGCTCAGTTGTAAGCATGCTGAATATAGTGCAAATGTTCATCCCACAACTTAGGATTCTTGCTGCAATACCCACAAAGAAGATGTATCACTGTTATGCTCACCACTTCTATTTGACCATATGTTTGTGGATGAAAAGATGTACTCTTTTTCAATTTGTGGTCCATGAATCCCCACAAGCTTGACCAAAAATTCCCAACAAAGCGAGAATCTCGATCACTAACGATGGATGTGGGCAATCCAAAATGCACCTAAACATTATAAACGAATAACTGAGTAGTTTGTTCAACTGTAAATTTATTTTTACATGGCATCAAAATACACATTTTTCTGAACCTATCCACAACTACATACAAATAATCATGACCTCTTTTTGACAATGGAAGACCTCCTACAAAATCCATAGAAACACTCTCCCACAGGTCATGAAGGAACCGAAATTTGTGTGTACAATCCTAACTTCCTATTGCTATGCTTACTGATTACACATAATGAACATCCTTTAATAAAATGAGACACGTTTTCAAGCATAGTAGGCCAATAACAATACCTCTATAGATGTGCCACCATCTTATTTACACCAAAATGATCAGCAATAAGAGAAGTATGTGCCTCTCTTATGATGTTAACTCTTTCTCCCCGTGGAATACAAAGCTTGCCAAGATGGTACAACAAGTTGTCATGCAAATGATAATCCAATTCCTCTACTTGGTTACCTTGACTCAAGCTTGCATAAACATCTTGAAAGTCATTATCTAATGCATATTCCTCAACATAACTTTCATGTAAAAGAGAATTATGCTTGATTAAAGTAGTTGCACTAACAATAGGCCTAGAAATCATATCAACAACTTTATTGTAGATACCTTTCTTATACCTAATTACCAACTGGAATTGTTGAAGAAAACCCATCCACCGGAAGTGCCTTGATTATTTCAACTTTGATTGAGATTGCAAGTATTGCAATGGTTGATGATTAGTGTGAATGATTGTTCCCTTACCCATCAAGTAGTTTTTCCATTTTTTCACACATTGCACCAATTAATACAATTCCTTGTCATATGTAGGATAGTTAATCACCACACCATTAAAAATTTCGGAATGAAAACAGATAGGCTTACCATGTTGCATGAGGAATGCACCCATAGCATAGTCACTAGCATAAGTCTGAATCTCAAATGACTGTCCCAATTTTGGAAGTGCAAGTACTGGATCTATATTGATCTTTTCCTTCAATGCATTAAAGGCCATTTGTTGTTTGCCTCCCCACTAAAAAACCATTTTCACACTTGTCAACGCATGCAAACGAGTTGCTATAAGAGAAAAAATAGCAATGAATTTCCTCCAATATTCGGCTGCTCCTAAAAAACTTCTTACCTCAGTAACTATCTTGGGCCTTGGCCAATTCACAATGACATCAACCTTGGAGGGATCTATTTTCATCTCACCTCCTCCAACAATATGACCCAAGTAAACTAAAGAAGTTTTTCCAAACTCGCACTTTGACATCTTAAGATACAACTATTCTTTTTTCAAGACATATATTACTTTTCTTACATGCATGACATGTTCATCATGAGATTAACTAGAAATTAAGATGTCATCTAAGTAGAATATGAAAAACTCATCAATAAATGGCCTCAACACATCATTCATCACACGCATGAATGTAGCGGGAGCATTACATAAACCAAACGGCATAACGAGCCATTTAAACAAACCTTGTTTTGTTTTGAATGTTGTCTTCCAAATGTCTCCTTCAGCTATTCTAATTTGATGGTAGCCACTTCTTAAGTCCAGCTTAGTAAAATACTTTGCATCTTTCAATTGATCAAGTAAATAATCTATTCTAGGCAATGGGAGTGGTTCTTTACCATAATTTTTTTCAATGCATGAAAGTCCACACACATGCACCACATTCCATCCTTCTTGGGAACCAAGACAATAGGTGAACCACATGGTGAGGAAGATGGTCTGATGATCCCTTTATTCAACAACTATTGAATTTTCTTCTTAATTCCTGCACTTTCCGTCACTAACATCTTGTGCATGCTCATGTTAGGAAGAGGACAATCTTGATGCAACTGTATCTCATGTTGGATTCCTCTTTTGGGAGGTAATCCTTTTGGTTCCTAAAACATCTCATCATATTGGTTAACTATGTCAACCAATTCAGATTTCAAATTTTGATCACAACCTTTAAAAGCTTCATTATCAACGTCATCATTGGGTTTGATAATTGGAAGCACAAAATTCTTGCTCAAATTCACTAATCTTTTAATCTGCCCTGCATTAACAAGTGAAAGATTTATTTTCTTGCTATGAGCTCTCACAATATATTCTACTCTACCTTTGAATCAATTATATTTGTTTTCATTTCTATGGAAGATAGCTTTTCTGTGATAAAGGTACGGGCTACCCAAAACTACGTCTTAGATATCTAACGGCACAACGTTAAGCTCCACTTCATCTATGAAATTTGCAGTAATAGAAAATCTCAGTTTACACTTTCTAGTAACCTACAATTGTGCATTGTCACGCACCCATCCAAGTGGATATGGTTTATGATGTGGAATGGTTTCCAAGTTTAAACTTTTGACAATGTTTTCAGAGATAACATTGGCTTGAGAGCCACTATCGAAAAGTGTATCAATCTTGTTGTGTTTTGATATCACCCTTATGTGAAAAAGTTCTATTCTCCTCTTTTCGTTTGGAGTTTCATTTTGTGAGTTTGAAGAACTAGTTCTAGCAATGGATTCCTTTCCTTTTAACCCCATAGTTGTGGTTTTAGTTTCATCACCCAGTTCAGATCCCAAATCCTCTTGAGTGGTTGTAGTTGTTTTTTGTTTTTCCTTGTTGTTGTTTTTCTTTAGTCCCATTTTAGGATGAAGCTTCCAACAATGAGCTTCTTCGTGACCCTATCTGGAACAATGTTTGCATGTAATTTTCTCTCCTTTCTTGATAGACGCATTTTTCTTTGCTTTCCCTTTGAAATCCTTTTCCTTTCCTTTACTCTTAAATGGCTTTTTACTACCTTCTTCTCAGGGTGCTTTTCCTCTTGCCTCAATATGAGTGGCTTGCACACACACATCATCTATATTATTGAGATTAAAAATTAAGATAGTATGCCTAAGGTAACTGTGGAAACCCCCTATTTACTTCAACAATGTGTCATGTGATTTCAAATCTACGCCTAACATCAAAGACATTTTTTCTGAATTCTTAGGTGTAATATTGCACATTTTGACCTTTAAGTTGTCTAAATTTTCTCCAAATCATGATGGCTTTCTACATATAAGTTAGAGGGTAGAATTGTCTTTTGATTGTAGCAACGAAATAATTCCAAGAAATTAAGATCTTACCATGTTTTTTAATCTCTTCTTGGGTCTTTGATTCCCACCATACCAATGTTGCACCCTCCATTCTCAAGGAAGCTAACTGGATCTTTATGCCATCCTCTTGAAGGTTTTGAATCCTATAATAGACCTCCAACTGATGAATCAAATTATCAAGCTTCTCTGCATTCACTTCACCATTATACATGGGCAGATCAAATTTAACATCAAGTTTAAAAAAATGTTATTTATCAGTTCCTTTTGAAGTATGATGATGAGTATGAGTAAGGGTTGTGTTAGCAGAAGAGGGTGAAGATTCTTGTGAAGATGAATAAGGAGAATATGGTGGAGAGGGTGAAGGTGTGTCTCCATTTCCATTACCTCCTTTTCCATTACCACCTCCCAAAGAGCCTTGTCCTTTGGGAGGTTTGGAACTTTCCCCTTGCAACTTGGTATTCCTCTCTTCATACAGCACCTTCACCATCTATGTTATGTCAAAGAAAGCATTTCCGAAGGTCTTCACATATTCTGTCATGTTTGTAGGTTCTTCTTCATGATACATGAACTTTAGAGTCTCAACTGCAACTCGAGGCTGAACTGGTGTTGGAGGTTGTGGCAAGCTTGCTATCCTTCCCCTTGACTCAACTTCAGGGCTTCCAACCAGCTTCCCTTCTCCTCTTTTTAGTTTTAACCTTGTAAGCATGAGATAAACTTGCAAACAATTGAATCCTTCTTTCACAAAGCAAACCTAGTGCTCTGATACAAAAATGATATGATAGAGAATATTAGATTATTGTGCTAAGATCCTCCTCTTATTAGAAACAAAATGCTTTCATTATTCTTAAGGATTCATGAATTTTTGCAAGTGAAATGATGAGTTTTTATGTTAATTTTATGAGAAATTTAACATAAATAAGAGACTAAACAATAGCATAAACATGTATAGAACATCATCAAAAACACATTACAATAGGAACATGATAAAGGAGTTCACCCCTCCTAGGTTGTGTCTCCTTGGTCCAACTTCTAATGGCTTAGGCCTCTCTATTATGCTCAAAAGTGTAAAACTATGTGTGTACAATGCTCAAATGCTTCTAAAACCTCTCTAATGAGTCCAGAATGTCAAAAAATGGCCATATAGCCTGTTTTTGCATCCAATTTGGTGGAAAATGAAAGAAGTTATGACCTCTCCTAGTTCTCCCAATATTTACTCCAAAATTGCGCTAACTGAGCAAAAACAATCCTGTGCGGCCGTCCATAATATATCGGCATCGATTGTTCCATCACAAATCACAATCAGTAAAGAACCGGCAGTATTATGGTCTATGAACATGGTGGGGCAATGTGAAATTATGATACAATAGAGCCAAAGGAGCTATTATATTATTGCATCCAGGATCCATCACAATTCAAAATCAGTGGAATCAGGGGGTAATAGATATATGGGACTTTGCACTTCTGCAATGTGCGATTGTGATTATCGCATCGCAACTCAGGTATGCTGGGGGTTGATTCATTGCATCGCACCATGGCTTGTTTTGGGGCCGATTCTTTATCATCAACCCACTTGCAACATGCGATTTGTGAAATGTGGGGCCAATGGTGGCCTGCCACTTGGTGCCTCCCATTCGTTGAAGGGTCCTACCACGTCATCCACTCCTACCATGTGTCCAAGTCAAACCTCAACTTTGACTTGCTCTAACTTCTTCATATGAGCTCGGATTCGAGTGTCATTCACATTGTTGGAATTGGGATGATGAGCACTTCGATCTGAAGTTGATTTTATCAAGATTCTACCACTTTGAGTTTTGAGCCTAACTTTGAGCACCTGATCATGACCTTACCAAAGGACTAGATTAGTAGGAGGTGTGTTACAGAGTGGTATTAAAGCATCCAGGTTCAACACTTATACTCGATGGAATTTATTATGGGAAACATAACTGCAAGGTTCCTTCTAAGACATTGGGAGCAAGTTGGTGCTTTGTTGCAGAGCTAACAAGCACATGGCTTCCATATTAAATTTTAGAAATGGATAAGACAAATATTTAGGTGTTAAAAGTTGGTCGTTGATTGATTGATTTCTTATATATTGATATCCTTACCTAGTGATGTAATTATGTAGCATGATACTAATGTGTGACGATCTTATTGTGATATATGTTAATGATATATCATGGTTTTATGGATATTTATGTTCTAATATGATAGGATTAGTTTCAGCCAACCACAAATCAATAACTTCTTGAGAGGAATCAAGGTGATAACCTTCTCTATGTATATTGAATTTTATTAAGTCTAATAAGGGTGCGTGTGTGTACATGACAACACGTGAGATCACTAAGAATAACAGAGGATGGTACAATATAAATTCTGAAGAAAAAGAAATCAATAGCAAGGTGGTAGAATATAGTTCTGACCGCACACAACACGAGTGAGAAGAAATATCAGTTAACCAAGGGGGAGGGGCATACTCTCCAGGCTTAGTGGGTACCCTGATGAGTTTGAGGGCATAAATAAGGATCTATAAGGCTAACAATTAAAGGTTTGTTTGAACACAAGAGATACAAGTAGAAGTTAACACATTCATATTGTAAATCATGTTAGACTTGTAAAGGCAAAGGAAATAGGCCTTGGTACTAGTTGATGAGCCCCAAAAATGGGCAACTTATTGGGCTCATTTTGCCTATTATTCTCGATTAATCCACCATTATTCATAGTTTTATGCATGCTTTTGAATATATTTATGATAATTGAATGAATGAGAATAGTCACTTGACCACAAAGTCTAATACGTGCTTATTGCATATTTTTGGACATCTTTTGGACCATGGTCAAGCATTTATGAGCCAGTTGAAAGCCAAATATGAGGGAACAAGGCTGAGGATTAGTAGGAAGGGTGTCTCTTGCACTAAATGGCCCCTTCCTTGAGTTCTCCACCATCAGCTCGGAGTTCAACAGCCACCAAAGATGATTTCCAAGGGTAGCCGAGCAGATTTTGTGAAGTGGCTAATTACTTGCAGTTTTGAGCAGCCAAGCCCCTCATGGTGCATAAGTAGGAAGGCTTCAAGCCTTTGTAGTTTAGCTCTTGAACAGTTGCTTTTCGAACTTTAGTGCTGCTTTGCCTTTCAGCTCATTTTCAAGCTCTTGCTGTAAACATTTTTTGTGACATGGTTATTTTTTGAGTAATGGAGATAAATTTCATTTTGCACCAGCTTTGAGCTTTTCTTAGGAGGCTATAGCTCTTGGGGTTTGGCCCAACCCAAGTGCCAGTACCTCCTTTGTGTACTTTTATGTGTTTTCTTTGCATTCATAGGATAATTTTTGTTATTTAAGTTAAGATCTTGCTTTGTTACTTAGGTTGATTTTGATGATTGAAATAACTTTTCATGCTTCAGGTTGATTTGATAGTTTAATAACAGAAAATATATGCAAAAAGGCCATCAAGAAATCCTTTATTTCACCTCTCCCTCCTTGGGACCATGAGCTGAGACCATGGCCTACTTGCTGCCACAAAAACATTGTTTTTGCCTTTCCATGCAATTGCTAGTGTTAGATTTTTAGTTAGAAAAGTTGATACCAGTTGTACTTTCATTCTTAGATCTATTCTTGATTAAGTTTCCATAGTTACATTGCATGATTTCCTATATATAACCTTCTGTTTAGCATGTTTCTGGTTTTTAAGTCAGATTAGGTCAAAATAGATAGATCTCTGCTTTTTCTAGTCTTTGTTCGATCAGTTTTGGAAAATAGTGTGCAGAGCACCTGTAATACATCCCTACCTACCCTTCCTCCATCATACAACCTGTTCCAGCCCCTAACTCAAGATTTCTTCCCTTCATTTGCCACACTTTCCCAATTTGCCCTCATTTCTACATTGTTGTGCAAACTTGCTCTCTCCATCCTTGAACAAATCCAACCATCGTCATCACTCCTAAGCTTCCTTTACTAGGTCCTAGACCTCTTCACATCCTCATCCATCCTCCATTTTCACTCTCCCATCATTTTTCCTCCATCAACCCTTTGAAATCCTCTTTCGGCTCTTCCTGTAGAACATCCTGTAGAACCCCTGCAGACTTCCTGTAGAAGTTCACGTGAGAATTTTTTCGAGATATGATTGATGTGAAACTCTTTGGAAGGGTGCTAGGGACCCATTAGGCCCTCTTCTCACCTTCCCAACCTCCTACAAGTGCCCACTCCATTTCCTTTCGCCAATAAACCTCTACACAATCAAACATAGTTAAAGCACATGCATAATAATTCTACAAAATTACTCAAAAATACAAAAAGATGCTCTTTCCATATTTTCCATCAGAAGTAGCTTAGACACATGCATTTTACCTTTCCAAGAGTCAATGGCATCCATTTCAGCAACTGTCATCTCTTTTCTTGCACCAATAGGGTTAGTCAGTGAAACTAGGGTTTGCTAGGGTTTGCATTTCCTTTTAGCTTTCTGCTTCTTTCTCCAAGTAGACTAGCCTCTTTTGAGTTAGCTTTCATCCATCATAGTTAAAAGCTTCTTCTAAGAACTCATAGAAGTTGGCTTAAGCTCCTAGCGAACTTGTGCCATCGGATCAAGTGACAGCCTACAGTAAGAGCTAGTACTTGTGCATATAGCACCATTGCTTCCAAGTTTGTTACGAACTACCGGGTTGATACAAGTAAAGAAGGGAGTCCCAGGAGTTGCAGCATCATTGCTACAATATTGGAACCCACCACGAGTCATGGGGGAAGGTGGAATCCCTTGCACATAGAGGAAAGGACTAATAGTGTAGACGAGAGTCATTCAAGGAAGAGGCACAAGATGTCAAGTGAAGGCATGGTGAAAGGAGGCACTCTGTTGTAAGCTCCTAAAAAGAGGTTAAGCATCCATACACAATAGTATGAATAAAAATCCAATAGGCCATATCATCATCATCATCTTCGCCACCATCATCGTCATGAATACAAGAGCGAAAGAGAGATTGTGACAAAAGAGTTCAAGAAGGACAAACCTCCCATGTTTGGTGAAATAAGGAATACAGATAATGCAGAAGCCTCGCTACTGGGGATGAAGAAATTATTTTGAATACACAATTATTCAAAGAACATGAAAGCCAAAAAAATTTCCTTCAGCGTAAAAGGTAAAGCTGACATTTGGTGGGAAGATGTGAAGAATGTAAGGGGCATAGGAGAGGAGGAATTGTTTTGGAGGTAGTTCAAGGATTATTTTAGGATAAAGTATATATCTAATAGATACTTTGTTAACAAGGCAAAGGAATTTTATGAGCTTAAATTAGGCCATATGACAAATGATGAATATACCACCAAATGTTTGGAATTGTTAAGGTACATTTATTACCTTAAAGAGGAAAAAACAAAGATATAACAATATGCTAGTGGAATGCCACCATCCTTCAAGGATAAGATTCAGTTCGATAGCCCAAAATAGTGGAGGATGCAATCTTAAAGCTTAAACACTGTTATGAGAAGTTCAAGTAGAAGACCAAGTTTAAATCTTAGTAGAATTCTAAAAACAAGTCCATGTTCAAAGGAAAAATGAAGAAAGTGATTAATGAATCATATACAACTCATGTTACTTAAGAGAATCAATTAAGGCTCAACATTGTTGGCAAAGATCATTCTACTCAAGAAGGAGCCAAAATTTATGGGTAGAGCCCATATAGGTGTTGGATGTGTGGAGAAAATCATATGAGAAAATATTGCTCACAACACATTGAGCACATTTCTCTAAGACTATACAACGCATAGGAAGCACAAATTGTGGGAGATGTGGCATGTAGTATGCCAAGGATATACGTGACATTAGACAATAGGCATGTAATACATAAGGATTCCATAATTGACATGGAAGGTAAGATTTGCAATCAAATTATTTCTATTTCGATTGACCCTGGTTCTAATTATAGCTACGTAATCCTAATGCTTGTGGAAAAATGTCAATTGAACTAAGAATCATGTGAGGAATCCTGGCAAGTCCAATTCGCTATGTGAATAAATAATAGGGTCATGTATTGGGTGAAGTCTTTCCTAATTAAACTAAATGGAATGACCACTGTGGCAGACCTAAATGTGTTTCCATTTGGAATGTATGGTATATTGTCAGGCATGCCTTGGTTGTACAAGCACCGTACTAAGACAAACTATTTTGAAAAGGTAATTGAATGCTTAGATGAACATGGATAAAGAAGGGTGTTTCAAGGAAAGTGAAAGCCCACTTTTGTGAGGATAATTTCAACCATGCAAGCCAAGAGAAGTAATAGGAAGGGATGCATCTTATTTGTTGTACAAATTTCTAGTAGCGCTGGAGCCAGTAACAACGATGAGAGTAATGACAACAACATATTAACCAAACATACCATCCTAAAGCAATTCCAAGATGTCTTCCCTAAACAGATTATTGTATTATGTCCTCATAGAGAGGTGTATTTCTCCATAGAATTGATACCAGGAGCAGCCCTAACATCAAAAGCACCATATCTAATGAGTGCTCCAGAGTTGGTTGAGCTGAAGCTACAACTTAAGGAGATGTTGGATAAGGGCTACATAAGGCCAAGTATGTCTCCATGGGGAGCACTAGTCTTGTTCATAAAGAAGAAGGATGGTACACTTAGCTTTGAATTGATTATTGATAATTGAATAAAGTGACCATGAAGAACAGGTACCCTCTACCAAGGATCGGTGACTTGTTCGATCAATTAAGGGGAACAATGGTCTTTTCCAAGATCAATTTGAGGTTAGGGTATCATCAAGTGCGCATCAAGGAGGAATTTATCCACAAGAAAACCTTTTGGATGAGGTACGAGCATTATGAGTTTATGGCGGTTCCCTATGGGCTTACTAAATGCCCCTTCTACCTTCATGTGTCTAATGAATAGTGTTCTCCATCCTTGCACAAATTTGTGATCATTTTCATTGATGATATTTTGTTGTATTCCAAGACTAAAGAAGAGCACGAAAGATCCTAGACGCAATGTTACAACTACCAAGGGACCACAAGATTTATGCAAATCTCAAGAAGTGTAATTTCTTTCAATCATAATTACATTATTCGGGACACATCTTATCCAAGGAGGGGATAACATCTGATCTAAAAAATATCAAGACCATAATAGAATGGAAAGCACCGAAAAATGTGAATGATGTTAGATAATTCATAGGGTTGGTAGGTTACTACGAAATATTCATCAAAAATTTCTCCAAGATAGGCCACCCAACGACCACTTTGCAGATGAAAGGAAAGAAATTCAAATGGATAAGTAAATGTGCAACAAGGATTGAATAATTGAAACAATTGCTCACTAGCACACTAGTGTTAGGAATGATAGTCCCAAAAAAATATTTTGTCATCTATACATATGCCTATGAGGGGCTCAATGGAATCCTGATGTAGGAAGGCCAGGTAGTTTCCTATGAGTCATGACAACCAAATGAGCATGAGGCAAATTATGTATCTCATGATTGAGAGTTAGTTGTCATCATCCATGCATTCAAAATGTGGAGGAACTACCTCCTCAGCAGGAGATTCATGCTCATGATAGACTATGGAGGACTCAAATATGTGTTTGATCAACCTAAGTTGAACACAAGAAAAGCTAGATTATAGAAATTCCTTGTAGATTCAAATTTCTCATTATAATTTACTAAAACAATAGACTTGAATCTACTCTATTCATCAGCAAAAAGAATTGAATGATCGTGAAATCATGAAGTATACAAGAGAAAGAATTAAATCAACACATTACACAATTATTTCTTGTGGAAATCCATAGCTAAAAACCTTTCTATCTATATATTGCATTAGTAAAAAAATATGAGAAGATTACAATGCTTTTCTCAAGCCCGAGCAACCTTTGCACTATCTCTAGCTATCTCACAGCTTCCTAGACAAGCCCATACCAATACTTAACCAATTTTATTCTTGGCCAAGTCCCTATTTCCTTGCATTGTTTCCTTGGCAATTATATCCTGTTAATTAGGGAAATTCCTCAAAGTAATTGTACAATCCGTTATAGGACTTCCTCTGACTACATGCACCACTTGTACAATCCAGATGATTATACAACTAATAGTACATTGTCCCTAAACTCCAATCTCAATTGGGTAATTCTCAGATCTGATGCATGAGTTTTTTATGAGTGAATCATCAATTGGTTGTGATGAGCCTCGTCATTAGGTAATTATATGGGCCTTAATTCACCTCCTAGCTTAGTCAAACCAACTATTCTCACAACTTATTGCATACTTTTGATTATATTTTGTTTATGAGATGAGTTAGAGTTGGATATTTTGCTTTGTGGTGTAATGTGCATTTAATGCAGGATTAAAGGATAAAAGCAAGGAATTTTGGCAAAGACCTTTGTCAAAACTCGAATGGGACAAGGGAGAGGAATTATAGGAGGTAAATTCTCCTTATTTAATATCCCCCATTTATATTCCTCCATCATCTCGGAGTGCAAATAGCCAAATCATGAGGACTAGAAGGAAACCGAGCAAGTGAAAGTGAAAGCACCAGTTTATCTCAAGTTTGGGAGCTGAGCCTCCCTAATTTTAAGGAAGTCATTGGAGAATTCAGGCGTATAAGTAGAGAGGCCTAGGACCTCAGTAGGATTCAGAATTTTGATCGTAAAACTTTACTCTATTTTCGAGTTGCAAGACTTGTGACAATTTTTTATGTAATCCATTGTTTTGATAATAAGAATGAGTTTTGTTTTGAGCTAGCACTGAGTTAACTCAAAGGGATGAAGCTCTTGGATTAGGGCCCAACCCTAGTAGCTAAGGCTCTTCTTTATTGTACATGTATGCTAGCGTAGGTTCATGGTTTAATCGTTCATTTGCTTAAGTAGCTGCATTTCCATTACAACAGTGTAGCGCATAGATTCATGGTTTAATTGTTCATTTTCTTAAGTAGTTGCATTCCATTACAATAAGGTAGCATAGATTGGTTGTGTTTTATTTTTCTTCCATTTGTGCCTTCTTTTAGTTAGTAGGTTAGTAGAGAAAAAGATCCCCATAAGGTTGTCAATAGGTGTCTCAGCCTCACCTCCTCCCTCTGGGACCATGACTTGAGGAAGAAACTCTTCAACAACCCCAAAAACACAGATTTCTAGTTCTTGCATCAGCTTTGGGAGTTTTTCGTCTTGATTTAGTACTTGGCTCATTTTATCATCATCTTTTTCCATCACTCTCTTTCTGTAATAAGATCTCACTCGTATTTGCATTTCCTTCATCATTTTCTTCATGCATAATATAGGCAGAAGCTAATAAATCACGTCTTAATCAGATTGTACCCATATATTTCCTTACCATCCGATCTACAACAAACCTGATCAATCACCGTTAAACTGCATGTCGCATAGCTGACGTATTTATTTCAACATTTGACTTTGTGCGCTCCAAATATCCACCGTCGATCTGCCTCACTTGATACAATGGCTATCGCGTCACCTAATCACCAACTAGCTTGGTCGATCTCGACCATTGATCAATCCCACATGATCATGTTCATCCATCTTTGACTTAACCTCCCGCGATAAGATCTCCTCCATTCATCTTCCATTAATCCTGTTCGTCCATCTATTCACTTAATCCCCTATGATAAGATCTCCACCGCTTATCTTCCATTAGTCCTGTTTGTCCATATGTTCACTTAATCTCTTGTGATATGATCTCTGTCGCTCATCTTTCATTTATACTGTTCGTTGATCTGACTGATCCAGCAGTTCCCATGCACTGTTGATTCGTTATGTCCTCCTTTCACCGATTTTGATCTTTGCTTGATCTTCCACTTGACTCCTTGCATGCTTGATTTTACCAAAAAAACAAAAAATGTGAAAATACATTTAGTTTAGTTTCCTTGCTTACACATTAGTTTGGTTTGATGCTCTTTACTTCTGTAACTTAGATAGCAGCATTAGGTTAGCTTTGATTTAGCAATTCTGCTTAGCATAGATGTTTAAATGGTTAATTAGGACATGGTGTGATTTGGCATTACATGTTGTTTTCTTCATTATTGCAGTAGAGTATCTCTCTTAGAATATATTTTCTCTTCTTCCATCAAAGAATCAAGCTTCTTTTGACTCTATAGAAGTCTGGCTTGGAAACCCTGGGGTCTCTCGCAAGATGAACAATGATAATAAGCATGACCTTCACCTCTACTTGTGCATATAGCACTGTCACCTCCAAGTTTGTATGAACCCCGGTTGACAAGTAAAGCTGGTAGCCCAGGAGTTGCAACATCTTTGCTGCAATAATGGCGCTCACCACTTTTTGGTGTCATTGCCGGGGAGGTGTCTGAGTAGGATGTGATTACTACTTTCTTTTCTTCTATTTCTAGTCTCCAATTTTCTACCATTAGTTTATTTATGCAAAAGTAATCTAGTAGCTTCCTTTCTTTCAGCTGTCATTATCTGCTTTCCTTTCCATTCTCCAAGTGTAATTTCAATTCAGCAAGTAGTTTTTTGTTAGTAGTTTTCATTCCATTAACAATTTCATTTCTACAAAGTACTTTCCAGCTTTAAAAAAACCTTATAAAAGCCAACCCAAAAAACATTTCCTTTCATGCCTCATAGGAATAGAAACAATTTAGGGAAATTCTTTCCATATACCCCCACTGCATCCAATAGCCAACCTTTTCTCTTCTTTGGTGGCTATGAGCTGGAGGAACCTTTAGGTGAGCAACCTAACATATTTGAAGAACCTATAGGGGAAGACAAAGAAGAAGAGGAACCCATTCCTACTGAGCCAATGGCTAAAAACTGAAATGACAGAGGAAATAGAGAGAGAATTGAAGGTGCCTTCCCCATTAGGGAAACCAATGGGGACACTAAGATGAAGAATATAAGCCCCTCTGCTCTACCTCATTTCCATGGCCTGAGCACAGAGGACCCTAATACTTTCCTATTTGAGTTTGTTGTTATATGTCAAACATATGACTATATAGATGATGAGAAAAAGTTAAAATTGTTCCCATCTACCCTTAAGGATGTAGCATTGCACTGGTTCATGGGTTTACTTGGAGATAGTACAACAAATTGAGCTCAGATGTAGCAGGCTTTTAACAACAAATATAGGGACTAATGTAGGTCAAAGGATACAAAAGAAGATATTTTCAGGATGACCATGGGCCAGGATGAATCCTTAGAAGACTACGAAGAAAGATTCCAACTCAGTTACAAAAGGGCCAGGTGCACACTTGACCCCAAGTCACTAAAGTTGGTCCTGCTCAGAGGAGTAAGGGAAGATCTTCTGGATACCTTACATTTCTTAGCAGGAGGATATATCTACCAATTACCCTATGAGGATATGAAGACTATATTTAAAAACCATTCTAGGGTAGCCAGGAAAATGGGGAGGAGTTGTCAACCTATGGCTATTACATCATCTTCCAACTCATCCATCAAGGGTGAAATTGGAAATATGCTAGAAGATTTCAAAAGTGAGATGTTGCAAAAACTTGCCTTGCAATTGGACACCATGAATATCAAAAGGAAGCAAGAGGAAGTAGAGAGAGACTTGGCCATCTTTTGTCCTAAATGCACCAGGAGGCGTCCCAGGAATGAATGTCCATTGAACTGCATTGAGATTTGCTCGGTCTGTGAAGAAAACCACTCCACAGACAAGTGCCCTTCTTTATCTAGACTCAAAGCTGTATATCAAGGAGCTGAAAGGGTCACTGAGAGGCTTTGCTACATCAACCAAAGGAGACCTCCTGGGCCTAGACCATACCAATAGGGTATGCAAGGCCCATCCCATGCATATTACAACCCCAACCAAACCACAATTATACCTTCTTGGGGACCCCCTTCTCATCATTCCTAGTCTACTCCCTCTCCTTGGTCCTATGCATCTCAGTATCATTCCCAACCAGTCATTTCAACCTTACGTTCCACCACAACCTCAGTGGAATACCCTACTCCAGGGGTGGAGGCCTCAATACAAAAATGCTCCAGCTCTATTGCCTCCACCACCTACCCAACCACAACTCCTACACTTTTCTCCACCCAAGCAACCCTAGATGCCTGCCCAGCCAAATATGAACCCGAATAATAAGTAGGTTCAACACATATACAGTGGAGAGACATCATACCCAGCTTATGTTATAGAAATACAAGAGATCAACCTAAGATCTGGGAGAATATCCTAGATAACCCACCTCCCTCTCCACATAGGGAGGTTGAGGAAGAAAGAGAGGAAAGCAACTTTAAAGTAAATCCACCCTTTCCTAACAAATTAGCCCAACCACTCCAGCCTACCCCAGAAGAAACTGAACTTCTAGGAGAATTGAAAAATCTATGTGTAAAGATCCCCCTTCTCCAGGCAATAAAAGATGTTCCCATTTACAATAATTTGATTAAGGAGAAATGCTTCATGCATCCGAGAGGAAGAAAAAGGGATGCCCCTACCATTAATGTCATTGGGCAGATGTTTGACTTAATGTTGGGGCAGGTAATATGTCTGAAATATTTGGACCCTGGAAGCTCGATAGTAGATGTGCACATCAATGGCACCATTGTCCCACACACTCTGATTGATCTGGGGATTCCATTAATGTGATGACCAAGGAGCCCATGCTCAAGCTCAAC